>SNQJ01S0020476.1:53590-69564 GCA_010110895.2 Picea sitchensis
TTCCTGCCATGAATTGTTTGTATGTGTTTGCATGTTTTTATGCATTTCATGTTTTGAATGCATAACTGGTGAAGTATTTCATAAGTTTCAATTTCATCCTGTCTTGGAGTTTCCGACTGCAAGGAGTGCACATAGTCCGCAAGGTGTGCATTGACAGAGGTGAGACAACCTCAGGAAAGCTCAAGAGGGATAGCGTTGAACCTTCATCAACAGAGGTGCAAGGAGTGCATAGGAAGGAACATTGTCTCGAGTTCAGGGAAGAAAGAACTACTGAAGTTTCTGTAGAGATCTGCCAAGAGGGCATCGAGCGAGTGCATAGAGTGCACTAGGGAACTCTATTTCGAGTTCTGAGAAAAAAGAAGTGTCGAGGAGAAGACACTCACAAGGTTGTTGAATACTCTATAAGTTCTGCAAGGTGTGCGTCGAGCAGGAGAACGCCAGGTGGGCGTAAGGAGTTTTCTTTTCAAGAAAACTTCTTGAATCTAAGTTATTCGAGATCCTCGAATGCAAAGTGTGCACAGGAGTAAATCTACGAGAGAACGAATCTCAGGAGGGACAGCGTTTCTAGAACACAGACCAGATCCAAAGGAATTGAGCTCGCAGGGGAAGCGAAGGTCGAGGCCTTTGAAACTTCAGAAAATATTCCAAGGGGAAGGAATAAGTTCTCAAGCTTAGGAAGGAGCACAACTGCCGTCAGATCTTGTGCAAAGAACCGATAGTCATTGAATCTGGAGGAAGGTGCACAGAGTTTAATCTCTAGGAGGTCACGCAAGAGAGCAACTAAAAGGAACAGTGGAGACACTTCGTGGAGAAGTGCCAAAATCCTGAGAGCCATAGGATCGCACCAAGTTGCAAGGGATTTAAGACTTTAGAAGCACCCTAGGAGAGGAGTTGTATGGAAAGTGGAGACACTCCATAGAGAAGTGCTGAAATCATGTGGACCATTGGATGAGAAGCATCAAGGGCCGTTGATCTCATGCTCAAATTTCGGTATTTCGGAGTTTGGGGTTTGGAGTGGCAAGTGATTTTGGAGTCGCTGCATCGTGAATTCCCAGTTCGTGAAATCACGCCAGCCAATGGATCTGGAGCGCAGTGGCCTGAAAGCCACTGGATCAAGGATATGTGCATAGGGTTTAGTCCCTGCGAGGTGCACAGGAAAAAGGATCTGGGCCATCAGATCTAGCACCAAGGATCGATAGCCGTCAGATCTGGAAGAAGGTGCGAGGGGTTTAATCCCTGGGAAGCCGCACAAAAGGGTAGAACAGACAGTAGAAACTTTGAGGGAGAAGTGTCGAATTACCGTGAGCCGTCAGATCTAGAAAAGGTGCGCGAGGTTTAAACCTCGTAACAGTAGAAGGAAGAGGACTCATCAAGTCCCGAAAGCATCAGGACTGTCCATTTTGGAAGACATGTGTCAAAGATCCAAGCCCATCAGGGATTTGGACACCAGGAGTTCGAGGAGAAGGAGTTGTGAGATAAGAAGTCTTGGCTCATGAAATTGTGAAACGACCGACAACGTTCATCAAGGAGGACATGTGGCGAGTGGTAAAGGTTCGGGAAAAGTCCCGAAAGGTTGTGGGTCATCGATCCAGTTGGATCGTGATTGTCGGTTCAAGAGGAATTTGGACCATTGATCTCTCAAGGGGGAGATTTCAGCATTTCGGGGTCCGGGAGATCAAAGTACCTAGAATCGTCTGTAGCCGGAATCGCGAAATCATGAATTAGGAAATCCCAAAAAGTGGACCATGGTCATGGGTAGATTTCATCATTTCGGGATTTGGGAGTTTGAAGGACCTAGAATCATTGCAGCCAGAATCGTGAAAACCCGAAAGCATTCGTAGGAATAGCACCAGGTCATAGGACCGGTCGTATGAAAAGTGACTTAAGGGAGGAGATGTGGATTTAGGCCGTATTTCGAGTTTAGACATTTCGAAAGACAGAGAACATGAGGAATGCTTGCATCGCGATTCCCCAAATCACGAAAAGTCGGTAGTGCTTTAACGTTAAGCACGTGGTCACATAGTGGTGGTCACGTGGACGAAGGCTAAGCGAGGACCCAGAGTCATTAAGCCCTTTTCAGTGTTTCGGCGACCGGGAGTTGGAGAGACAAGGAGCCTGGGAGAGCTCGCATGCAGAAGTCCTGAAACACTGAAACGCGAAAGGTGTGTTGGTTTATAACAGAGAAGAGCATTGAAAGCTGAGCGCGTGCATAGGTTTTCTCAAAGCCTATGCCAGGGAATTAAAGGGGCCTGTGGATTCGTTCAAGGGGTTCCAGCAGGAGTCCGAAGAGCCATTTCTTCTCAGAAGAAGATTGATCCAGAGACCGGTAGGTCGCAGAACCCTACTGAGGTAGGGGGTCTGCATCATATTGTCTCAGAGAAGACAACAACTGGTTTGTGGAGAAAGTTGGAAAGTCTATATATGACGAAATCCTTGATGAGAAAAATCTACTTGAAGAGATAGTTGTACATTTTGCGGATGAAAGAAGGTACAAAAGTTGCTGACCATTTAAAAACTTTCAATACCCTTATAGTTCAATTGACTAGTATGGAAGTTAAATTAGAAGATGAAGATAACGCTATTAAACTATTGTGTTCGTTTCTTGAATCTTGGTATGATCTAGTCACCTCTATTAGCTTTATCTCAACAGAAGTTTTAGATTATGACTCTATTGTGGGATCTTTGTTGGCTGAGGAGATGAGGAGAAAATCTAGTAAAGAAACCTCAACTTCAGAGGCGATGTTGATCAGAGGTCGAACTAAACAGCAGAAAGAGAAAATTTCTTCCCAATCTAATTCAAGACATAGAAAGGGTAAATAAAAATGCTGATACTGTGGAAAAATAGAACATCTCAAGAAAGATTGTTGGAAGAGAAATGAATATGAGCAAAACTCTATGAAGGAAGCAAATTTGACTATACCAAATTCAGGTATAATTGATCAATTTTTATCTGTTTCTAATCGTTTACAATATCAAGAAGAATGGAAGTTAGATTCAAGTGCCTCCCACCACATGTGCTCACATAGAAATTGGTTATTTTCTTACCAATTTGTTGATGAGGGTGTAGTGTTTATGGGAAATGGTATTCCATGTAAAACTGTTGGGGTTGGCGGTATGAGAATTAGGATGTTTGATGGTATTGTTAGGGAATTAGCGGATGTTATATATGTACCTGATCTTAAATCAAATTTGATTTCATTAGGAGTGTTGGATTCTTGTGGATATAAGTATACAGGTCAAGGTGGAGCTCTCACAGTGTCGAGAGGTAATTTAGTAGTGATGAAGGCATATAAGGTTGATAACCTTTATATGTTGGAAGGGAGTACTGAAGTTGCATTTGAAGTGACAAATGTATATTCTTGTTTATGGCATAAGCATCAAGGTCATAAGAAAAAGAAAGAATTGTAGGTACTGGTAAGAGGTAAATCAGTTACAGACTTAAAATCTTTGTTTATGAATTCCTGCTTGTTTTATATCTCTGCAAGTTATGATGATGGTATAAACAGATATTGTGTGTGGGATCCTACTTCTCACAAGGTCATCATTGAATGAGATATTGTATGTATGGAACAACCAAAAGGGTTGATTCAAGATCGCAACAGTAAATTTGTTTTCATGCTAGGTAATTCATTGTATGGCCTATTGGTACCCAGGCAAATATACAAGATGTTTGAATCCTTCATAGTGAGTCAGAATATTTCAAAGGGTAGGAATGCTTATACAGTTTATAGTACATTCACATTATTGATGTTCTTTTCTGATGATATGCTCGATGCAAGCTGAAGCATGGATAAAATCAGTAAGAAAATGACTCAGGTGGACAAAACAATTCAGATGAGGGATCAAGGAGCAGAAAAACCAATTAAGGGCATGGAAGTACACAGAGATGGTAATGGTAAGTTGTGGTTGGATTTCAATATGAACATTGTAAAACCATTTTTTATCCCTCTTGCTTTCCATTATAAGTTTTCTTCAAGTATAGGGCCTGTCTATAAATAAGAAAAGGTTATGTCTCGTGCAAGTTTATTAGGAGGTATGTTGTATGCGATAAAATGGTTATGACCAGAAGTTTCACATGCTAATGATGTTATCAGATACATGACAGATTCAGGTGTTGCAGTGAAATGGGTTCTTCAGCTTTTGAGAAGCACAAATGTCACCTATAATGGTTACACTGAGATGATTTGTGATGATTGTAAAGTATATTGTAATACAGGTGTTTTGGATAGAAGGATATCTATCACTAAATATGTCTCACAACACTATTGTGGAAGACATGTTGGAGGTGGAGTGACCCCTCAAGAAATCCAAACTCAGGCAAGTCACACAGGCAAGATCATGAAACCATTTTTATTAGAGAAACTGCAAAGGTGCTTGGCTTCTCTTGGCTTACAGAAAAGGTGATGAACAAAAGGAAGAAGCAAGGTATCAGGTTAATTATTGTCAAGGTGGAGATTGTTGGGATTTGGTGACAACGAATTCCTCCAAGGATGGAGTTGGATCCTATTATTTTGCATTGGCTACAACCAAATAGACCAAGTTAGAATATGGATAGGGATTGCATTTATTATTCAATTTCTTCTAAATTTATATAGATACATGTAAGCCTGTAGAGGCAAATACGATTGTGAGAGACTGAGAGAGAACATGAAAATCTGATGTAATCTGGATAAGTCGAATAATAAGACAACCCATTCCTATGCTTGGTGGACGTAGCCCAACGTTTGGGTGAACCACATTAAATCCATGTGTCTATTTCTTATGTGTGCGATTGTTAATTATCATTGAGAATTGTGTTTTCCGCATTGACAATTCTAACAAGTGGTATCAGAGCTGGTTGGAGGAGCCGCGGAAATCAGGTGTGTAGATTTAAACATTTCCACAGGTCTTTCCTGTCGAAGGTCGTGGCGGCCACTAGTGAACACTTCCAACTCTGATAAATTTTCGACATTTCCGTAGACTGAATGTGTCGGGAGGAGTGGCGGATTTTCACAATTACCGCAGCTTGGATACATCGGGATGGGTGATGGCTCCCCGTGTAATATTTAATATTTCCACATGCCAACCATAAGGGAGGTGTAGTGAGCCTTTCAAGAATGTAGGCCACTCTCGTCGGGAGGTGCGGCGGTTCCCTTAAATCCAAAATTCATGACTCTCTTTAAATTTATTTGCATGAAGTTATGAAGGGAGAATGCATTTAAAATAAAGGTATAAAGTGATGACGTGTATATGGAAATTGAATTTTCATTACATGAGATATGATTTTTAAAAGGAATAGTATAAGAGTGGAGGAGTGTATGCATTAAAAGGGTGAAAGAGTGTATGCGTGAAGGTGAATGCACATAAATGTGTTTTTATTTTTATTCTAAAAATAAAAGGTGAGGTTATATATTGACATTATAATATTATATTCAATATTGAACTCACATTAAAACTTTTTATTCAACTTTTCTTTTAAACCTTTTGAGGTTTTTACCATCATTTCTTCACATATTTTTCAAAGGTCTTTGGGTTTTTTATAAGCAATGGATATTGGGAGATTTTTTGTGTTAATGGATAAGATGCACGATCAGCGGTAAAAAAAACTTTGAGCTCTGGAAGCGCAAGATGCATGATCTACTCTTGCAACAAGGTGTGGTGAAGGCACTATTGGGAAAAGCAAAGAAACCCACGTCCATAAAAGACAATGACTAGGATGAGATGGATGCGAGAGCACTGAGTGTCATACGCATGTGTTTGGTCGACGATGTTTTGTTCAATATTGTCTCATAGAAGACAACAACCAGTTTGTGGAGCAAGTTGGAAAGTCTATATATGACGAAATCCTTGATGAGCATAATCTACTTGAAGAGACAGCTGTATAGTTTGCAGATGAAAGAAGGTACAAACGTTGCTAACAATTTAAATACTTTCAATACCCTTATAGTTCAATTGAATAGTATGGAAGCTAAATTAGAAGATGAAGATAAGGCTATTACACTATTGTGTTCGTTTCCTGAATCTTGGGATAATCTAGTCACCTCTATTAGCTTTAGCTCAACAAAAGTTTTAGATTATGACTCTGTTGTGGGAGATTTGTTGGCTAAGGCGATGGGGAGAAAATCTAGTAAAGAAACCTCAACGTCAGAGGCGATGCTCATCAGAGGTCTAACTAAAGAGTAGAATGAGAGAAGTTCTTATCGATCTAATTCAAGACACAGAAAGGGTAAAGAAAAATGTTGGTAACGTGAAAAAATAGGACATCTCAAGATTGTTGGAAGAGAAAGGAATTTGAGGAAAATTCTACGAAGGAAGAAAATTTGACTGTAACAAATTTAGGTATAATTGATCAATTTTTATCTATTTCTAATCATTTACAATATCAATAAGAATGGTAGTTAGATTCAGGTGCCTCCCACCACATGTGCTCACATAGAAATTGGTTCTTTTCTTACCAATTTGTTGATGAGGGAGTAGTGTTTATGGGAAATGGTATTCAATGTAAAACTTTTGGGGTTGGCAGTATTAGAATCAGGATGTTCGATGTTATTTTTAGGGAATTAACGGATGTTAGATATGTACCCGAGCTTAAATCAAATTTGATTTCATTAGGAGTGTTGGATTCTTGTGTACATAAGCATACAAGTCAAGGTGGAGCTTTCACAGTGTCGAAAGGTAATTTAGTTGATGAAGGCAACAAAGGTTGATAACCTTTATATTATGGAAAGGAGTACTAAAGTGGCATCTTAAGTGACAGATGTATATTCTTGTTTATGGCATAAGCATCAAGGCCATAAGAACAAGAAAGAATTGCAGGTAGTGGTAAGAGGTAAATCAGTTCCAGACTTAAAATCTTTGTTTCTGAATTACTGCTTGTTTTATATCTCTGCAAGTTATGATGATGGTATAAAGGGATGTTGTGTGTGGGACCCTACTTCTCACAAGGTCATCATTGACAGAGATATTCTATGTATGGAACAAAGAAAATGGTCGATTCAATATCATAACAATAAATTTATTTGCATGCTAGGTAATTCATTGTATGGCCTATTGGTACCCAGGCAAATATACAAGATGTTTGAATCCTTCATAGTGAGTCAGAATTTTTTAAAGGGTAGGAATGACTATACGGTTTATAGTACATTCATAGTCTTGATGTTCTTTGTTGATGATATGCTCGATGCAAGACGAAGTATGGATAAAATCAGTAAGAAAATGACTCAGGTGGTAGGACAATTCAGACGAGGGATCAAGAAGCAGCAAAACAAATTAAGGGCATGGAAGTACATAGAGATGGTAATGGTAAGTTGTGGTTGGAGTTCAACATGAACATTGTAAAACCAGTTTTTATCCCACTTTCTTTCCATTATAAGTTTTGTTCAAGTATAGGGTTTGTCTATAAAGAAGAAAAGGTTATGTCTCATGTAAGTTCAGTAGGAGGTCTATTGTATGGGATGAAATCGTTAAGACCAGAAGTTTCACATGCTAATGATGTTGTCAAATATGTGAAAGATTCAGGTGTTGCCATCAAATGGGTGCTTCAGCGTTTGAGAAGCACAAATGTCACCTATAATGGTTAAAATGAGATGATCTGTGATGATTGTAATGTATATTGTAATACTGGTGTTTTGGATAGAAGGATATCTATCACTAAATATGTCTCACAACACAGTTGTGGAAGACATGTTGGAGGTGAAGTAACCCCTCAAGAAATCCAAACTCGTGCAAGTCACACAGGCGAGATCATGAAACCAGTTTTATTAGAGAAGCTGCAGTGGTGCTTGGCTTCTCTTGGCTTGCAGAAAAGTAAATGAACAAAAGGAAGAAGAAAGGTCTTAGGTTAATTGTTGTCAAGGTGGAGTTTGTTTGGATTTGGTGACAACGAATTTCTCCAAGGATGGAGTTGGATCCTATTATTCTACATTGGCTAAAACCAAATATACCAAGTTAGAATATGGATAGGGATTGCATTTATTATTCAGTTTCTTGGAAATGTATATAAATACATGTAAGCCCGTAGAGGGAAATACGACTGTGAGAGACTGAGAGAGAACTTTTAAATCTGATGTAATCTCCATAAGCTGAATAATAAGACAACCGATGCACATGCTTGGTGGACGTAGCCCAACGTTTGAGTGAACCATGTGAAATCCTTGTGTCTATTTCTTATGTGTGTGATTGTTAATTATCATTGAGAACTGTGTTTTCCGCATGGACAATTCTAACATGTGGTATCAGATCTGGTTAGAGATGGTTGGAGGAGCCACAAAAATGAGGTGCGTAGATTTAAACATTTCCAAAGGTCTCTCCTCTCGAAGTTTACGGTAGCCACTGGTGAAGATTTCCAACTCGAATAAATTTTCGACATTTCCACAGCCTGAATGCGTTGGGAGGAATGACGGATTTTCACAATTACCACAGCTTGGATACGTCAGGATGGGCAACGGTTGCCTGTGTAATTTTTAAGATTTCCGCATGCCAACCATATGGGAGGTGTGACAGCCCTTTCAAGCACACACGCCACTCTCATCAAGAGGTGCAGTGGCTCTCTTAAATCCAAAAGTCGCGACTCTCTTTAAATTTATTCGCATGAAGTTATGAAGGGCGAATGCATTTAAAATAAAGGTATCAAGTGATGACGTGTATATGGAAATTGAATTTTCATTACATGAGATATTATTTTTAAAAGGAATAGTATAAGATTGGAGGAGTGTATGCATTAAAAGGGTGAAGGAGTGTATGCGTGAAGGTGAATGCATATAAAAGTATTTTTATTTTTATTTTAAAAATAAAAGGTGAGGTTATATATTGACATTATAATATTATATTCAATATTAAACTCACATTAAAACTTTTTATTAAACTTTTCTTTTAAACCTTTTGAGGTTTTTACCATAATTTCTTCACATATTTTTCAAAGGTCTTTGGGTTTTTTATAAGCAGTGGATATTGGGAGATTTTTTGTGTTAATGGCTAAGATGCAGAGTTCGAAATTTGAAGTTGAAAAGTTCAGCGGTAAAAACAACTTTGAGCTCTGGAAGCTCAAGATGCACGATATACTCGTGCAACAAGGCGTGGTGAAGGTGATTTTGGGAAAAGCAAAGCAGCCTGCATCCATAACAGACGATAACTGGGATGAGATGGATGAAAGAGAATTGAGTGCCATACACCTGTGTTTGTCCAATGATGTTTTGTTCAATATTGTCTCGAATAAGACAGTAGCAGGTTTTTGTAGCAAGTTGGAAAGTCTATATATGACGAAATCCTTGACGAATAGAATCTACTTGAAGAGACAGTTGTACAGTTTGTGGATGAAAGAAGGCACAAAATTTGTTGACCATTTAAATACTTTCAATACCCTTATAGTTAAATTGACTAGTATGGACCTTAAATTAGAAGATGAAGATAAGGCTATTACACTATTGTGTTCGTTGCCTGAATCTTGGTATAATCTAGTCACCTCTATTAGCTTTATCTCAACAGAAGTTTTAGATTATGACTCTGTTGTGGGAGCTTTGTTGGATGAGGAGATGAGGAGAAAATATAGTAAAGAAACCTCAACTTCAAAGGTGATGCCGATCAGAGGTCGAACTAAAGAGAAGAATGAGAGAAGTTCTTCTCGATCTAAGTCAAGACATAGAAAGGGTAAAGCAAAATGTTGTTACTGTGGAAAAACATGACATCTCAAGAAATATTTTTGGAAGAGAAAGGAATCTAAGGAAAACTCTATGAAGGAAGCAAATTTGGTTGTAACAAATTTAGGTATAATTGATCAAGTTATGTCTGCATCTAATCATTTACAATATCAACAAGAATGGAAGTTAGATTCAGGTGCCTCCCACCACATGTGCTCACATAGAAATTGGTTCGTTTCTTACCAATTTGTTGATGAGGGTGAAGTATTTATGGGAAATGGTATTCCATGTAAAACTGTTGGGGTTGGCAGTATTAGAATCAGGATGTTCGATGGTATTGTTAGGGAATTAATGGATGTTAGATATGTACCTGAGATTAAATCAAATTTGATTTCATTAGGAGTGTTGGATTCTTCTGGATATAATTATACAGGTCAAGGTGGAGCTCTCACAGTGTTGAACAGTAATTTAGTAGTGATGAAGGCAACAAAGGTTGATAACCTTTATATGCTGGAAGGGAGTATTCAAGTGTTATCTGAAGTGACAGATGTATATTCTTGTTTTTTATGGCATAAGAATCAAGGTCAGAAGAACAAGAAAGAATTGTAGGTATTGGTAAGAGGTAAATTAGTTCCAGACTTAAAATCTTTGTTTCTGAATTCCTGCTTGTTTTATATCTCTGCAAGTTATGATGATGGTATAAAGGGATGTTGTGTGTGGGATCCTACTTCTCACAAGGTCATCATTGACAGATATATTGTATGTAGGAACAACCAAAAGGGTTGATTCAAGATCCCAACAACAAATTTGTTTTCATGCTAAGTAATTCATTGCATGGCCTGTTGGTACCTAGGCAAATACACAAGACGTTTGAGTCCTTCATAGTGAGTCAGAATTTTTCAAAGGGTAGGAATGACTATATGGTTTATAGTACATTCACAGTCTTGATGTTCTTTGATGATGATATGGTCAATGCAAGCCGAAGCATGGATAAAATCAGTAAGAAAATGACTTAGGTGGATAGGACAATTCAGATGAGGGATCAAGGAGCAGCAAAACAAATTAAGGGCATGGAAGTACACAGATATGGTAATGGTAAGTTGTGGTTGGAGTTCAGTATGAACATTGTAAAACTATTTTTTATCCCTCTTGCTTTCCATTATAATTTTTCTTCTAGTATAGGGCATGTCAATAAAGAAGAAAAGGTTATGTCTCTTGTAAGTTCAGTAGGAGGTATGTTGCATGCAATGAAATGGTTAATACCAGAAGTTTCACATGCTAATGATGTTTTCAAATACGTGACAGATTCAAGTGCTACAGTGAAATGGGTGCTTCAATGTTTGAGAAATGTTGGAGGTGGAGTGACCCCTCAAGAAATCCAAACTCATGCAAGTCACACAGGCGATATCATGAAACCATTTTTATTAGAGAAGCTGCAGTGGTGCTTGGATTCTCTTGGCTTGCAAAAAAGGTGATGAACAAAAGGAAGAAGCAAGGTATCATGTCAATTGTTTTCAAGGTGGATATTGTTGGGATTTGGTGACAACGAATTCCTCCAAGGATGGAGTTGGATCCTATTATTCTGCGTTGGTAACAACCAAATAGACCAAGTTAGAATATGGATAGGGATTGCATTTATTATTCAGTTTCTTGTAAATGTATATAAATACATGTAAGCCCATAGAGGAAAATACATCTGTGAGATACTGAGAGAGAACTTGCAAATCTGATGTAGTCTCCATAATCCAAATAATAAGACAACCGATGCCTATGCTTGGTGTGTAACCATTGTGAATAATGAATAATTTACACATGATATACTCTGTATAACTCAATGAGTTCGACTTGAGGTGAACCAAGTCACCATAGTGGTGGTCTAGAGTGATCTGGACACACACCAACAGTTACGGGAGTGAACTACCACCTATAGTCTCTCATGCAGTTACGGGAGTGAACTGCCACCTAGTTGAGTTAACTAGTCAACTAGTCTTCAGTTAACTGATTGAACAGAGAGTAGTGAGGAGTTAAGTCATGGAATAAAGGCTAATGTGCCACTTTGGTGATGATACCAAGGCAAGGTCGAATTAGCATGGTGATGATCCCAATTTTTCATGGTGATGATCCCAATGCAACATCTAAACTCAACTCAACTAGTCAAATTGAAGTGTCAACTGAAAGAGAACATTATCCCCTAAAATATAGGAGACTGGATAATGACTAATTATGACTAATAAACAAAGAATAACCTTAGGAAAAATAAATCCTAGGTGTGTGTGAAGTAGCTCCAACACCCCCCCTGAACATCATTATGGTGAAAATAAAGATTGGGTCCTTGCAATGAGGCCATGTTAGGTACCCAAGTACAAAAGATACACTGAAAATAAAGTGAGGAAAGAGGGAAAACCTCATGGGAACCCCCCCCCCCAAGGTACAATGTATGCAAAAAAGAAGAACTACAGTTGCTAGGCAACCGTGTCCTTGACTCCAGGACGACTTCGGGAATTTCTTCTCAGTGAAGGTCTTGGTGAAGATGTTTGTCGTTTGTTCTGCTGAAGGACATAATTGTAAGTTGATGATCCCCTCGTGTACTAAGTCTCAGATGTAGTGCATGTGGATCTCAATGTGCTTCGTTCGCTGCCTCTGAACTGGATCTCTGCAAAACTTCAAATTGCTCTGGTTGTCACAACAGATGATGATCGACTGATGAAATTGAATGCCCAACTCAGTGAGAAAATGTTGTAGCCACATAGCCTGAATGGTTATGTTAACTACCCCTCGATACTCTGCCTCGGCTGAAGATAAAGCAATGGCAGCTTGCTTCTTGCTCGACCAACAGATAGGCCTGGAACCAAGACTGAGTGAGTAACCAGATGTGGAATTGCGATCAATGTTATTTCCAACCCAGTCAGAATCAATAAACCCAATGAGATCTAATGTAGATTATGTTGCATAATGAATCCCAAAGGTGATGGTGCCATGTATGTATTGAAGGATACACTTTGCAACTTTCCAATGAAGCTCATGCGGCTCCTGCATGAACCTGGAAACTGCACCAACTACATATGAGAGGTCTGGTCTAGAGTGTGTGAGATATGACAAGCTCCCCACTAGTTGTCTATATAGTGTGTTGTCAACCAGTGGAGTCTCCCCGCTATCCTCAAGTTTGACTCCTGATAGGAAAGGAGTAGGAGCAGACTTGTAGTTTGTCATGTGAAATCTCTCAAGGAGATCTCGTGCATACTTGGCTTGAGACAGTTTGATGCCTGATGCATCCTAACTGATCTCAAGTCCAAGGAAGAAGTGTAGTGGACCCATGTCTATCATCAAAAAACTGTCATGAAGAATCCTCTTGATTTCAGCAATCGTTGAAGTCGAGCAATCGGTGATCAACAAATCATCTACATACATAACTAAAACTAGAATTGAATCAGTCGTCCTGAGCATGTAGACATTCAGGTTTTATTTACAATGTACAAAGTTCTATGACAACAGGTAGGAGTCCATCTTGGCATACGATGCCCTCGAAGCCTACTTGAGGCCATAAAGTGAATTCTTCAGTCGACAGACCAAAGATGAGTGCTGCATAAATCCCTGGGGCTGCTCCATGTACATATCCTCAGAGAGATCACTGTGACGAAATGCATTCTTCATGTCCATCTGATGGAATTCCCATCCCTTGGCTATCGCAATGGAAAGGGCCAATCGAATGGAATCCATCTTTTCTACTGGAGCGAAGGTCTCATCATAGTCAATACCATGAACCTGCTGAAAGCCTTTGGTGACAAGCCTGGCTTTGTATCTATTGATATGTCCATCCGTTGTGCTCTTATTTCTGTAGACCCATCTGCATCTGACAAGTTTCCTCCCACAAGGAAGGGGAACCAAATCCCAAGTCTGGTTCTCGAGGAGGGAGTTGTACTCCTTCTGCATGGCAGATTCCCAAAAGGGATTTCCAGCAGCCTCTCCATAAGACTTTGGATCAGAAGATTGAACCAATAAAATATGCCTGGAGGGAAATGGTTCAGTGGCAGTGAGTGCAACAGGAGGCTCCTCGAAATCAGATCGAGTCCTCCTAGTATTGGTTGGATCACCAATGAGATCCCCTGCATACTGAAGAGTAGTATGTGCCCACTTGGGCCTCTACAACTGCATCTATATGCTCTGACTCTGCATTTGACTGTAATGAATCTAAATCTAAATCATATAAGTCCTCTAAATCAGAACTCTCATCTGAAGAAGAGTTGACATGTGCATGTTCATCATCTTGGACAGGTGGAAGAGTGAAGGTGTCTGCATGCAGCAGCTGAGGTACATGCGAGACACTTTCCTCGAATTGGACACTACGCTCAATGATGAGTCAGTCTGAGGAAAGATCAATAAGACAATATCCCTTCACACCGTCATGGTATCCAACAAAAATGGACTCATCTCTCTGTGGATCAAGTGCCTTCCTCTTTTCAGAGGGAATCTGGGCTCATGCACGAGAACCAAAAATGAGAAAGTGGGTCACTTTTGGTTCAAGTCCGCTCCAAGCCTCATAGGGGGTCTTATCCTTGATAGATCTATTTTGGATGTATGTTGCACAGTTAAGTGCTTCGACCCATAGTCTCTATGGAAGTGACTTCCCATGCAACATGCAATATGCCATCTCCTTTAGAGATCGGTTTTTCCGCTCATCAACTCTGTTTTGTTGTGGAGTATAGGGAACTGTGTGCTGCAATTGAATCCCTGCCTCATGGCAAAGATTATGGATCACATGATTTACATACTCTCCCCCGTTATTAGTTCGGAGGACTTTGATATTCTTTCTGGACTGTGTCTCAACCAAAGATTTGAAATCTTTGAGGTGTTGAAAGACCTCAGATTTTTGCCTAAGAAGGTAGATCCATGTAAAACGTGAGAAATCGTCAACAAAAATGAGAACTAAACTTGTTTTTATGATCGATGGATGCGGAAAAGGACCCATGAGGTCATTGTGGATCAGATCTAAAGGTGTGGAAGCTCGCTGAGACTTTCCCTTGTCGAATTTCTCTTAAGGGTGTTTTCCGAGAACACATCCCTCACATACTCCCTTGGAAAAATGGATGTATGGTAGACCATCAACTAATCTTTTCTTGCTAAGTTGTTGCATGTATCTGAAATTCAAATGTCCAAACCTTTCGTGCCATCTCCTACTACTTTCATCAGCATGAGTAAGCAATAAAGCAGAATCAGGTTCAATGAATTCAGAAAATGTATACAATCTAGACTAATGATTTACCTCACCGGTAGCAACCCTAGAGTTTGTTTACATGTCATAGATGTCCACGGAATTTGGTTTGAATACAAATTTATTTTTCGGTGACGGAATTCGTCATTTGATACACGAAGATAAGGTTGACAGAAAGCTTGGGAACATGCAACACATTCTGGAAACTTCCATTGGTGAGTTCAATCCTTCCTTTGTCAGTGACTTCGATAGAAGAGTTGTCCCCCATCAGAATAGGAGGACCTTTGCATGCATCCAAAGAATAATATATTGCTTCTGATGCAGCCATGTGATGTGATGCTCCTGAATCAACAATCCAAGCATCAGGAGAGGAGTTGAAGGAAATCAAGGCATGGCTAGAATTGCCTTTCTTGGAATTTGGATCTTCTGGATTCTTCTTCTTTGCACCCTCGGGAATGCGATCTCCAAGGTTGTTTTGTTGAAGTATTTGAGAGATCAGATCTATTTTCTTTTGCATGCATGCGGATTCTAGATGGAATCCTTTGTGACAGTATCATGGATGATTTTAGGGGCTAAATTTTTCTCATGGGCTAATTTTCCATGGTTTTCCCCAAAACAATATTTGCTATTCTAAAAACGATTCACCCAAATTATATAGGATAGAATTATTTTACCTTAAAAATCGCCAAAAATTTATACAAACTATATAAAATACTTAGAAATTTGAATATTTTTACAAAAAAATCACAAACATTTTATAGTTTGCATATGAAGGATTAGTAAGATTCGCCAAGGTTTCTACATTTTAAAATAAATTTCCATCCTTAAAATCATCCTTAGACAGTATGTGCATTTCTCTCCTTTTCTTCCCTTTTCTCCTTTGGATCCGGAGGCATCGGTGAATGGTTTTGTTTACCCTTCCTTCTTCGTATGTGCATGAGCTTTCTGATTATCTATATCTTTAGATTTCTGATATTTGTGGTTGCCATCATGTTAAGGTCATAACCAGAACATAGGTAGATCAATGTATTCGGATGTAATAAAGGTCAATATTAATAAGACCTTTCAATAAAATAGAATAAGGCGGATGTAAGAAGACCTAATAGAAGCTTCCGCTTCTAGAAGGATCTTCCTCTAGATGCTTCTTTTTA
>SNQJ01S0020476.1:86536-120146 GCA_010110895.2 Picea sitchensis
TGTATGTATGGAACAACCAAAAGGGTTGATTCAAGATCGCAACAATAAATTTGTTTGCATGCTAGGTAATTCATTGTATGGCCTATTGGTACCCAAGAAAATATACAAGATGTTTGAATCCTTCATAGTGTGTTAGAATTTTTCAAAGGGTAGGAATGACTATACGGTTTATAGTACATTCACAGTCTTGATGTTCTTTGTTGATGATATGCTCAATGCAAGCCAAAGTATGGATAAAATCATTAAGAAAATGACTCAGGTGAATAGGACAATTCAGATGAGGGATCAAGGAGCAACAAAAAAAATTAAGAGCATGGAAGTACATAGAGATGGTAATGGTAAGTTGTGGTTGGAGTTCAGTATGAACATTGTAAAACCAGTTTTTATCCCTCTTTCTTTCTAGTATAAGTTTTCTTCAAGTATAGGGTATGTCTATAAAGAAGAAAAGATTATGTCTCGTGTAAGTTTAGTAGGAGGTCTGTTGTATGCAATGAAATGGTTAACACCAGAAGTTTCACATGCTAATGATGTTGTCAGATATGTGATAGATTCAAGTGTTGCAGTGAAATGGGTGATTTAGCGTTTGAGAAGCACAAATGTCACCTATAAGGGTTACACTGAGATGATCTGTGATGATTGTAATGTATATTGTAATACATGTGTTTTGGATAGAAGAATATCTATCACTAAATATGTCTCACAACACAGTTGTGGAAGACATGTTGGAGGTGGAGTGACCCCTCAAGAAACCCAAACTCGTGCAAGTCACACAGGTGAGATCATGAAACCCATTTTATTAGAGAAGTTGCAGTGGTGCTTGGCTTCTCTTGGCTTGCAGAAAAGGTGATGAACAAAAGGAAGAAGCAAGGTATTAGGTTAATTGTTTTCAAGGTGGAGATTGTTGGGATTTGGTGACAACGATTTCCTCCAAGGATGGAGTTGGATCCTATTATTCTGTGTTGGTTACAACCAAATAGAGCAAGTTAGAATATGGATAGGGATTGCAGTTATTATTCAGTTTCTTGTAAATGTATATAAATACATGTAAGCCCGTAGAGGCAAATACGACTTTGAGAGATTGAGAGAGAACTTGCAAATCAGATGTAATCTCCATAAGTCAAATAATAAGACAACCGATGCCTATGCTTGGTGGATGTAGCCCAACGTTTGGGTGAACCACGTGAAATCCCTGTGTCTATTTCTTATGTGTGTGATTGTTAATTATCATTGAGAATTGTGTTTTCCGCATTGACAATTCTAACATATACCACTTGTGACAGCATTGAATACTGAACAACAAGTTGTTTATTGTTTTTCATCCTAATCTGCTAACTAGGAGAACTAGTTTTAATCATACCCACTTTCTCATGCAATTTTATTTAAACTACAGAAAAATATATTTGAATTTTTAAAGTCATCTTATAAGATCTTGTTATAGAAAAATAGCTAAAATTACAATTTGGATTTTTAAGTGATCTTATAAGAATCTTCTTATAGAAAAATAGCTGAAATTACAATTTGGATTTTTTAAGTAATGTTATAGGATTCTTGTTATAGAAAAATAGCTAAAATTACAATGGATTTTTTAAGTAATGTTGTAGGATTCTTGTTATAGAAAAATAGCTAAAATTACAATTTTTGTTATAGAAAAATAGTTGAAGTTACAAATTTTTCATTATTAAGAATGGTTTTAATGCCTTAAAAAATCCCTTTATTTTTATTAAGAAGTGTTTTTTATTATTAAGAAGTGTTTCTTGTAATCATGACTATTGAAAAAGTAATTACTAGTTGTGATGGTTATTTTCAATAATTATCATTATTATATCTTTCGAAGGCTTGGGATATAGGGATGAGTTCGTGATACAAAATTGGTGTAGCAAGGATTATGGTGATACAAAATGGGTGTAGTAGGGATTATGGTATATATACAAGATTGGTGTAAAGAGTATGTCCATATATATAAGGTATACAAGATTGGTGTAAAGAGTATGTTCAATGACAGTTACTACACTGTAGGGAGCAAAGAGTATAGTAACAAGGGAAGGATTCACGACACCTTGTAGCTAAGAAAATACAGATATAAATGCATATTTCTAAACTATATTTAGACAAGTATACCTTGTTAAAAATGAATTGTTACTTATAATGTTTTTAAAATGTTATTATATAAAATATTAATATTTTTTATTATATAAAATTAGGAAACCATTTTATCAATTTCTTTGCATTATACTATATAATATCAAAACACATTTGTTAGTAATTATATTTAGTTTAATTGATGAATAGAGGCATTGGTACAAGGCTAATCCGTACTTAAGTACTCCCTTCTTCCCCGTAAATCCGAGATACAACAGAAACCAATCTTAAAAGGACTTTTAAGTAAGAACACATTTTTAATTATTATTATGTTTTAATAGAGAACCAAAGACTCAAATTAAGTAAGAACACATTTTTAATTATTATTATGTTTTAATAGAGAACCAAAGACTCAAATTAGGTTAAGTATCTTGGTATAATATATCTTATATATTTTGAAAAATAAAATATATATCAAAATACTTACATTAAAATATATATGTAAATATTTAAATCTAAGTGAGGTATTTATTATTATTGTTAAGTCCAAATCTATAATCTCATAAGTCCTATTTAGTTTTTTTAAGTATCTAGATATGTATTTGATATATTAAGATAGAAAATCTATATTAAAATATTGGACCTTCTAAATGCCTCTAGTCAACTATATATATTTACCCAAGGAAAGACATAATTATAATTTTTTTATTTTATGAATTTAATTCTAAAATTCTTATGTCTATTCTAACTTAAGTTATGCTATTCTAAAGGCTTTTTAGTTAGGAATCGAATAACAATTAATAAATATGGAAAAACTCATCTTTCTATTCTAACTTATGTTATTCTAAAGGCTTAGTAGATAGGAATCAAAGAAAAAATAATAAATATGGAATGGAATGAAATGAATTGAATTACAAAATAATAGATAAAAAATAATTTATTGTCATACATTTAAAAGTAAGAAAAAAAGAAATAACATGAGAAAACTCAAATAGTGATACTAAATTTTATTTTGATTCCAAAACATGAGTAATAAAGAATAGTCTTTACCTAAGCATACCTCAAAATATATTCTTAAAAGTTGGATAATTTGGTTTTTAAGTTACATAATCAAAAGCATTTATATTAGCTTTTATCTCATTTATATAAAAATGAGGTAGGGAGAGTTGAAATATTTCAATTTCCCAACTCTTCATATTTTTTAACTTTTGGAAGATTGTTACTTTTCTTTTACATAATTTTTTGCAAGCTTTGAAATCCTTTTGAATATTGTTTTTTTTTTGGAAAGTTATTTCTAGGTCACCTAAATAAAATCCTTGATCATTTCTCCTCATTTTGAGGAGTGTAAAAGGCACAAGACCCATGACAAGGTTGGGTCAACAAAAAGGTTCAAAGACGTTACAAGAATATAATCATTAAGAGATCAATACTTGTAGGAACTAAATCGGGGTGGGGAGGATATCCCTCCTCCTGTCAACTAACGATGCTAGACCCAATTGATTATTAAACTTATTTTCTTGTTTAGGATCTCTATATAAGTTTTCATGTGTTCTTTGTTGACATGAGGAATGGATCAAATGAAATGTTTCTTTCACTAAATTCCATCTTATAAAGCTTGTGTAACTTCCGCTTGAGGATAAGGGTTGTCACTTCGACCAAAGTTTGGAAGATTTCGTCTTTTTGCAAGCCTTTTTGTCGGTAGCCACATTTTATCACAATTTCCAAACTCTTATTGAATGTTTCATCATGCTTTTTAGTTGGAATTCTTCTAGCATTTGAGGCCAATGTCAATAGTGAGGATTTCCCTTTCATTTAGATGAGGAATTTCAAGAGGAGTGTCACCAAGATCAACTTGTCATTTCTTTACAGTGTTAATTTAAATATGCACTCTCTCATGTTGTGTTTTTCACTCCTTTATCTAATTGTAAAGATCAAGTACATCTTGACATTCTCAATGAAAGTGTTGATCTCATTTGAATAAATCTCTTTGAACTAGATTTAAATCATTATGGATCTCAAGTGCATATTCAATAAATTCAATGATGTTTTGTTGGTTTGTCTTGTATTAATTCAGTTGATTCTCCAGGAGTTCCACTCGTACTTTATATTCTTCCATATATTTGACTATATCTCTAAATTTGGACACATTAGCTTGAGAAAAAACTATTCGAGTTGAATCTATTGCTACTAGATCAATGGGCATGTGGATTGGCATGTCCCCTCCTATGATTAATCTAGTTGAAGAAAATAGAGCAAATCTCTTAGGGTTATGCATTTCTTCCATCATTACTCCCCATATATAACAACCCCTTCGTTGCGACAACAAGTGAAGCAGAAGTGAAATTTTTTATTATTTATTTTTTTTAGGGCAAGAAGGCGACGACGACAACAGTTTACCTCACCAATGACGATGAACGTAAGCATGTAGTCCAGGCAATAGGAAACTATGACTCAATGCACTAGCACAGGAGAAATGGGGCGAAACATGCGTTAAAACAAGGAGAAATGACTACCCGCCCGACACAACAGGACCACGCCTACAAGCCAAGGGACAACATCTCCCTCCTGACTCAACGACCTTGAGGAAAAATTACTAGAACCTCAAGGAACACTAACCAAACGCCTGAAGGCGTTCAACCCTTGCACAAAAACAAACTTACAATGCTCGACAACACTCACATGAAAGGCACCAACTCCGACCAAGTTATCATTCGCCGCTATCCAAATAGGGCGCACCATGATCCCCTCATCAGGGATCATGTCGTCCCCAGGTGATAGACGCCTCCATAACCTTGGCGCAACACATCCTATCTGGACCAAGGACTCTAGAAAACTCTGACGTGCTAGGAGTCGAATACTGACAGCGAGACTATACCCACACCCCACACAAAAGGTCGATGAGACACAAGAGGATGACTACCAGGGAAGTCACGACTTCATCAACCACCCGACCCATTCATCAAGTCTAAACTAGTCAACAGTTACAAATTGTTTTTGACATTGAGTATCCATCGAAATTTAGCAAGTCTAAATTATAATTTAGTATTTAACTTATCAATTGATTAACAATTAAAACAATCCAATCAGCCATTCTACTTTACACCATAGTCGTTACTTTCAATCTAAATAACATCACCTTCGAATCAATCGGCAATTCTACAATACAATCAAGCATTAATTTCAATCGAAATAACCTCAATTACGAATCAGTTCGACAATGTTGCATTAAGATTTAATCATTAACTACAATTTAATCTATACTTTGGTCAATACTCCTAAACTCATTTAACCATTAATCACCATCTAAAAGGGTAATTCTAAGTAATCCCCGAAATTACCATCTAACTATCAAATGACAATATATAACTACATTAGCCACATCAATGTAAAATGCTACAATATCACACTTATAATCAATTAAATTACACATGTAATCTATCTAAGATATCCGTACCAAAAATAACTAGTTGTCGATAACATTAAGAAGGGAACTATTGATTGTTAACATCGCTGTAGAAATTGACGTCATTGTGGAAATTAATATTAAGAAGGAAACTGTTGTCCTTTGACATTGCTGTAGAAATTAGCCTAGCAATTAACATGGCAGTTACATAGCAATCAATCTGACCAACAACATGGTTGTAGCAATTAATGTTTGGCAGTGAGAAGGATGGGTACACTCAAATTGAGGGAGAATAAGAAGACAATACAACCTGCAGAAGGATCAACTCGTGGTCATTCAACAATCAACGCGGTAGAAAATTTGTGTCCCTTCAACAACGAACTCGGTGAATTTTTTTTTGGGCAAATCTGTGGTTATTTACATCAAACTCAGTCACATTTAATAGGCAAAACGTGGGCATTTAAACAACAATATCGGTCTCATTTTAAAAGAAAAATTGTGGGCATTTAAACAACAATCTCAGTCTCATTTTAAAAGAAAAATCGTGGGCATTTAAACAACAATCTCAGTCTCATTTTAAAAGAAAAATCGTGGGCAGTTAAACAACAATCTCGATCTTATTTTAAAAGAAGAATCGTGGGCCTTTAAACAACAATCTCAGTCAAATTTTAAAAGAAAAAACGTGGGCATTTAAACAACAATCTCTGTCAACTTTTAAAAGCAAAAACGTGGGCATTTCAACAACAATATCTGTCAACTTTTAAAAGCAAAAACGTGGGCATTCAACAGAAATCTCTGTCAACTTTTAAAAGAAAAAACGTGGGCACTTCAACAGAAATCTCAGACACGTTTTAAATGGAAAAATCGCGGTTTCCCTTTTTCATTGCCCGGATGCCATATGAAAACACATACAGGAATGACCAAAACGTCCTTCCCTTACCAGGATACCAATTATAAAAACGCAGACAGGGAAATGATTTCATTTTTCCATTGCCAGGATGCCAATACAATGCAGACATGAATATCACAAGAAAAAAACGTTTTTCTATTTCCAGGATACCAATTATAAAAATGCAGATACGGAATCAAATCATTTTTCCATTGCCAGAATACCAATACAACGCAGACAGGAATAACAAATAAAAACGTTTTTCCATTCCAGGATACCAATACAAAAATGCAGACATGAAATCAATTCATTTTTCCATTGCAAGAATACCAAATATAAAAAATGCAGACAACAGTAAGAGAAATGAAAGGATCCAATGGGAAAATTCATTGAAATGATCGCAGGGATTCTATCAGTCAAGGCACAGAGAAAAACCAACGAGGACGCAAAATAATCCATACACAGAGGTCTTTGCTAGATGGCACAAGTCAAACAATCAGCCAAGGACAATAACGGAGGTAGACGGCTGACAGGAACGTCCTCCGTTCATCATCCATGCATAGAAAAGCAGGGCATTGAGATCCATAGGTCTATTAACACTGAAGTGATGACCATAGATTAGGCTCCTGTCCGACTACTCAGGCGAGGACTGATGAGCTAGGAACGAAAGGAAAAAACAACCACAGTCTTCACAATCAATACACCACAGGGTGATCAAGACATGTCAAGAATCAAAGACCATGGGAGTCAATCAATCATCGAGCTATAGGCTATGGAAAAATTCAGTCATCAACTAGAACGCTAAGACAATCAATTTACTTACCCAATTAAACATGCAGATCCCAAGCATAAATCCTACTACAATCTGCCATGCAAAAATAAAGAAAGTGTATCATTTCCTGATCGCCCACTCTGAGTTGATGTCTCGCGCGCTCTGTGCAACTCACTCTTACCGACTGATGAGACTTCATTGGTACCTCCCAGCCAATGCTAGGGGCACTCTTCTTCCCCCTTAGCCCCTCGAGACGCAAAGGGGGCACACACACTAACCAAGAATCATCTATCTCCCAGCTCACCTCGCAAGGCCGAGCTACCACTCCTCACCGAGATGGGTATCCCAACTCCCACAAGCTATGTCAGTCAAGTATATATTTCTGCAGTGTAACGCTACGCAAACAGAAGAGATCCTTCCTCCTTCTCCTCCCTCCATTATGTAGAGTTTCGAACTCCTTTACCTTCCCAAAATCCCATTTAAATTAATGTTCAATAAATTAATTCCTAAAAATCCTCCCCGTACAAGTGTCACCCATCCCCTTCATTCCCCCATAAATTAATTTCTTTAATTAATTAATTACCCTTATTTCCCTCACCCACCTAGTGTCACTCCTAGAATCTCTCCTAGGTGTCCCCAAATTCCCTTACAAGTTTTAATGACTTTCCCCATTATTAATTTGCTAGTTCAGTTTAAATTAGAAAGTTCTTAAATGGTAGATACCTTACTAAGTTGGACTAACTACTTTTTCTTAGTGTTTTCCCTTTCTTTTAAGGTTTCCGTTTTTCCTAGTTTCCTAATTATTTTAGATTTCCCCTTTTTCCCTTTTTAATTAAACTCAAAAAGACATGTGCATAAACTTACCCTTCTTCCCCCTTTTTTTAATGAATTAATTTTTTTAATTAGCATAAAAGTAAAACAAACATTCCCCTTTTTAAGTTTTTATCCCAAAAGATTTTTATAAAACACTTTAATTGTTTACCCCCTTCTTGTCACAAGGTTAATGAAGATTATATTTATTATTATATTTATTTTATTTTTTATATTATATATGTTTATTTTTATTATTATTATTATTTTATAAAAAGGTAAAATTTTACCACCAGAAAAGATTAGACCTAGACCTTAATTTTCGTGTTGGGCGACGATTTATTAGGGAAATTGTTTTAAAAATTTCTTATCACGTTATTCGTCCTAAGGCCATCTAGGTTCATTCATTTATAATTAACAACGCGGTGTGCCCTTTAGGACACACTAGGTGCTCCAAGGGTGCCACTCGCCTCATATATTTCCCTTGCGCGACATGCCATTCAGGACGCACTATGTGCTCCAAGGGTGCCACTCGCCTCTTTCCATTTTTCTTGCGCGACGTGCCCTTTAGGACACACCACGTGCTCCAAGGGTGCCACTCGCCTCTTGACTGACTTGGTAGACATAAAAAACCCCTGGAGTCAATACTCTGCTAGGTGAACTTGTGGGAAACTAAGGGCCTCTAAGGAATAAGGCCCCCGCCTTATTGCACGCCCCTTAGAATCATCGTGAGAGACTGTCGCAGTCTGCCCTCACGGCATCGTGGGTCCTCTCGAACTAGGTAAACATTAACCTACAGTTCGAGCCACGGCGGGAGTGTTAGTAGGTTGTGGCAGGGCTATTGTCCACACCTCTCCCTCAACATCTCTGGTATTCGTGCATGACCCCTCTACTCCACATGTGAGTCTGGTCGGTAAGCTATCGCCAACCTGCATCATCAACGAATCATGTCATAAATATATCCATAATCATATCATCTAATCAGATGAACTAATATCACATATAAAACAATTAAATCCTAATAGTTCACTCCCCAACTCGATCCAGAGTCCAAGGGGTTCCATTAATGCCTCTGCACCCTTGAGGTCTGAAATCCTGCACACTCAGTAAAACCAAGTCAATAGAACCTGTCTATGTCAATGAAGCAAAACAACCTGACATCAACCCATAACGCCTCATAATCAAAATCAATGTTTTAATAGCATAATAATCTGGATCACTTGCAAGCAAGTGTCCTCAAAGAATAAGTTCTCTCAGTGCGCAAGAGTGAGATGTTACATAACCCCCTCTTGGTCTAAACTTCGTCCCGAAGTTTCATAGTATAAGTGTCAAAATAATGTGTATCACAGTCTCATAAGTCTATCTATCAAACAAAAATGGAAATTGTTGGCGCATATCACATGTGTCCTCCCAGGTCACCGAGTGCGGACTATAGTTGTCCCAGTGGACCTTGACCTGATCTACTGTTCGACGTCTTAGTTTTTGAACACGATGATCTAGGATGTGGATTGGCTCAGCCATGGGTGCCCCCTTGTCTGATACCTGCAAGGAAATCATGTCAATAACATGCGTAGGATCACTAATATAATGTCTCAAAATAGATACGTGGAAAACATCATGCATACGCCTCAAAGAATCAGGCAAGGTTAATCGATAGGCCACGGGCCCCTTTCTCTCCACAATCTCAAAAGGTCCCACAAACCTAGGAGATATTTTAGCTCCCTTTCCAAACTTTATCGAACTCTTATGTGATTTAACCTGCAAGAAGACTCGATTGTCGACCTCGTAACTAAGGTCGACACGATGCGCATCGGCATAACTCTTCTACTGATCCTGTGCTTCTTTAATCCTTTGTATTATTGTTTTCATTTTCTCTTCCATTTCTTGGATCACTTCTGGTCCCACCAGAACCCTATCCTCAAGCCAATCCCAACTCAAATGCGTCTGACACGGTTGCTCGTAAAGAAACTCCAAAGGCTTCATCTTAATGGTGCTTTGGTAACTATTGTTATAAGGAAATTCCACTAGTGGCAAGAATTCTTCCCAATGCTTTTGTTGGTCCATCACATACATGGGCAACATGTCCTCCAAGGTCTGGTTCATTCGTTCGGTCTACCCATCATTCTTTGGGTGATACGTCGTACTAAAGTTAAGTTGGGTTCCCAAGGCCTCTTGGAAACTCGTCCAAAATTTTCCAGTAAACATCGATCCTTGATCTGATATAATCCTCTTAGGCACGCCATGCAGCCTCACAATCTCATTGATGAAAACTCTAGCTATGTCAGGTTCCTGATACATTGTATGCACAAGAATAAAGTGAGCACTCTTCGCCAGAGTGTCTACTACTACGAAAATCAAGTCGTGTCTCCTTGTCGTCAGTGGCAATCCAACAATAAAATCCATCGAAATAACCTCCCATTTCGATTCTGGAATAGCGTGTGGTTGTAGTAATCCTGCTAGATGTCTACGTTTAGCCTTTACCTGCTGACATTCTAGACATTTGGCCACATAGTTGACTATATCTTCCTTCATTCCCTTCCAGAAGAATAAGGGTTTAAGGTCGGCCCTCATCTTCGTGACTCCTGGGTGAGCCATGTACACTATTCTATGAGCATCATTTAGGATCAAACTCCTCAACTCGTCATTCGGTGGTACGTAAATCTGATTTTTAAACCTGAGTAATCCATCACCCTCAAACATAAATCCTTCAAATCTTGGTACCATCATTGTGTTTTGTTCGATAAAACCCTCGACCTCTTTGTACTAGTCATCGTCATGCTGTAAAGTTAGAATATTTTCACGTAGCTTCGTCTAAAGAGGCAACACCAAAAGGATGTGTGGTCTCTGACTCAATGCATCTGCCACTCGGTTCACTGTTCCTTTTATGTAAGTAATCTCGAAGTCGTACTCGCTAAGCAATTCTGACCAACGTCATTGTCGTGCATTTAGGTCGCTTTGCGTAAATATGTGTTGTAGTCCATAGTGGTCAATATTTAGTTCAAATTTCATCCAACAAGGTAGTGTCTCCAAACCTTCAAGACATATATGATGGCTAACAACTCCAAATTGTGCGTCACATAGTTCTCCTCATGCCTTTTCAGTTTCCTCGAGATGTAAGTGATCACTCGTCCATCTTGCATCAAGACTCCGCCTAAGCCTTCCTTGGATGTCTTAGTGCATACCAAGAAGTACACATCCATGTCAGGGACCTTTAGTATCGGTGTTGTTGTCAACAACTCCTTGAGCCCCTGAAATGCTTCTGCGCATTTCTTGGTCCAGACAAACTTCTTGTTTTTCTTCTGCAATTCCGTGATCAGATTTGCTATCTTCGAAAATCTCTCGATGAACCGTCGATAGTATCCTGCTAAACCCATGAAGCTACGCACTTCTGGGACATTCGTCGGTGTAGGCCATTCCATAATAGCCTTGACCTTTGTTGGATCCATGGCTATACCTTCGTCGGAGATGACATGCCCCAAATAGTGAATCCTTGATTGATAAAATGAGCATTTGGACAACTTCCCATACAATTTGTACTCTCGCAAACACTGTAGTACCAAGTTCAAGTGCTCGTCATGCTCCTCCATATTCCGAGAGTAAATCAAAATATCGTCAATGAATACTTGGACGAACTTGTCCAAGTACTCGCGAAACACCCCGTTCATCAAACTCATGAAGACCCCTGGGGCGTTCGTTAGTCCAAACGGTAAAACAATAAACTCATAATTTCCAAACCTCATATTAAAGGCGGTCTTAGGGACATCATCATCCTTAATCCGTAACTGGTGGTATATTGATCGTAAGTTGATCTTTGAGAACATCGTCACGCCCTTCATTTGATCGAACAGATCATCAATCCTCGGCAATGGATACTGATTCTTGATCATTTCCTTATTCAACTGACGATAGTCAATGCAGAGCCTCCACAACCCATCCTTCTTTTGTATGAAAATAACAAACGCACCCCATGGTGACACACTTGGACGTATCAGTCCCAGGTCCAACAATTCTTTCAGTTGTATTCTCAACTCCTATAACTCTGAGGTCGACATCCGATAAGGCATTCTAGTTATCGGTTCAGTCCCTAGTTTTAGGTCTATAGTAAACTCCAATTTCCTCTCCGACAGCATCCCAGGTAACTCCTCTGAAAAGACTTCTACAAACTCTCTCACCACCGGAAGGTGTTCTAGACCTTCCGCTACTCCCTTCTCGTTTAACGCAAGGATCGCATAAAGCTTGCACCCCTTGCGCATTTTATTTCATAGCTACAAGGAAGAGATGAACCTTAGGGAAACTCCCTGGTTCTGACCTAAAATCACACGTCTTTGTCCCTCGTCATCGACCAAGCTCAATTCTTACATATTACAGTTGGGTATCGCCTAATGCGATTCCAACTAATCCATACCAATCACGACATCATAAGATCCTAAGATCGTGACATACAGGTTGGCCCTAGTGAAAAACTCTCCTAGGTTAAGGGAACATCCTATAACCTTTCCTCCAACCTTTTGTTTGGATCCTAAAGCCATCTCTACGAAGCTAAACTCATCATGTTCGACTGCCTTTACCTTAATCCTTTTCTAGCACTGCACCCAAAATGAAACTCTCAATAGAACCGAGATCTATCAAAATACTGAGGGTCTGGTCAGCAATGGTACCTGACGTCTCAAGCATAGTTGACTATTGCTCGGCCTGGTGGTTATTCATTGTTGCATGAATCTGATGGGCCTTGCCCATATCTCCCACGGTAGTGGGTCCAGCTGATACAGACTCTCTAGTCCTCTCCAATGGGAAGTCGCAATGTTGGTGTGTCTCCCCACACTTCCAACACCCCTTCTTCGGTCTAGTACTCCTAGTACCTAAAGTAGAAGACGACGGCCCAGCGGCCTGGAATCCTGATTTTTTTTGCGGAACAGGCCTAAATTGTTGTTGCTATAGTCGACACTGTTGCTGATGATGTGGTCCCCGATAAGGTATCTGCTGCTGAGGTGTCGAGCACCGAGGTGTAGTGAAAGTGGATCCCCTTTGGAAGCCACGATATCCTGGCGTATGTCTGGTTGGTGTCTGATGTTGTTGTTCACCAGATGACACCTGCCCTATTGGTCTCGCTGGAGTCCTGCTCTGACCCCCATTGATAAGCTCATCCTCTGCTATGAGGGCCTTCTGGACGACATCATGCAAGGTTTGAGGCATCAGAATCATAACCCTTGCACGTAAGCTACCAATAAGGCCGAACACGAACCTTAAGGTGTGGAGCATACCGAAGCATCTCCATAAAATGGGCCTCGTACTCAGGCACCGTACGGCTGCCCTATCATAAGGCATTGAACTCATTGATCTAACACTCAATGAATTCCTGTGATAGGTACCTCTCTCGGAACCGTTCCTCGAACAGTTCCCATGACATGTCTTCGAAGGCCATGTTCAGCTGCAGTAGGAGCGTCTTCCACCATAGAAGAGCACTCCCCTTGAGTTGAAAGACCACCATGCGGACCTTCATGTTGGAGGTATAGTCGCCGAGTGCAAAGCACATCACCATATTCTCCAACCATGCCTCGGTGACTGGGTCATCTGGGGCACCGAAGAACTCAGGAAATTTGACCTTCTCGAGCTCATGGTGAATGCTACCAATACCAATCAAAGCGCATGGTGGACCCTCAGGGGGTGTGGGCACTCTGGCCTCATCTCTATCCAAATGGCTGATCAGTGCCTCAGACATGCACTAAAAATATCTCATCATTTAGACCACATCACCTACTGTTATATGCTCCTACCTGAAAACCTGTTCGTCTCACTGGGGGTTAGACCCCTTAGGCATGGATGCTACTGGAGGCATCGCGCCTCCTCCCCTAGCACCCCGTCGTCTACCTCCGTGGCGTCCTCTAACCATGATTACCTGCATGAGTACAAGTCAACTTAATTAGCAACATTATAATCAGTCATATCAACGAAATTTGTAGTGATCCCAAGTTGCGGGTTGAATCCGCTCTGATACCATATGTAACGACCCCTTCATTACGACTACAAGCGAAGCAGAAGTGCAATTTTTTTATTTTTTTATTTTTATTTTTGTTTCTAGGGCAGGCAATGAAGACAACATTTTACCTCACCACTGACGATGAATGTAAGCATGCCGTCCAGGCAAAAGGAAACTATGAGTCAACGCACTAGCACAGGAGAAACAGGGCGAAACATGCATTAAAACAAGGAGAAATGACTACCCGCCCGACACAACAGGACCACGCCTACAAGCTAAGGGACAACATCTCCCTCTAGATGCAACGAACTTGAAGAACAAATACTAGAACCTCAAGGCGCATGAACCAAACGCCTGAAGGCGTTCAACCCATGTGCAAAAACAAACTAACAATGCTCGAAAAAACTCACATGGAAGGAACCAACTTCGGCCAAGTTATCATTCATCCTTATCCAAATAGGGTGTGCCATGGTGCCCTCATCAGGAATCATGCCATCCCTAGGTGATAGATGCATCAATAACCTTGGCGCAACACATCCTATCTGGACCAAGGACTCTAGAAAACTCTGACACGCTAGGAGCCGAATAATGACAGGGAAACTATACCCACACCCCACACAAAATGTTGACGAGACACAAGAGGATGAATACTACTAAAGTCATGGATTCGTCAACCACCTGACCCATTCATCAAGTCTAAACTAGTCAACAGTTACAAATTGTTTTTGACATTGAGTATCCATCGAAATTTAGCAAGTCTAAATTATAATTTAGTCTTTAACTTATCAACTGATTAACAATTAATACAATCCAACTGGCCATTCTATTTTACACCATAGTCATTGCTTTCAATGTAAATAACATCACCTTTGAATCAATCGACAATTCTATAATACAATCAAGCATTAATTTCAATCGAAATAACCTCAATTACGAATTAGTTTGGCAATGTTGCATTATGATTTAATCATTAACTACAATTTAATTTAGCAAGATTAATATATACTTTGGTCAATACTCCTAAATTCATTTAACCATTAATCACCATCTAAAAGGGTAATTCTAAGTAATCCCCGAAATTACCATCTAACTATCAAATGACAATATATAACTACATTAGCCACATCAATGTAAAATGCTACAATATCACACTTGTGAGCAATTAAATTACACGTGTCGTCTATCTAAGATATTCGTACCAAAAATACCTAGTTGTATATAACATTAAGAAGGGAACTATTGACTGTTAACATCATTGTATCAATTGACATCACTGTGTAAATTAATATTAAGAAGGAAATTGTTGTCCTTTGACATTGTTGTAGCAATTAGCCTGGCAATTAACATGGAAGTTACATAGAAATTAATCAGACCAATAGCATGGCTGTAGCAATTAATGTTTGGCAGTGAGAAGGCTGGGTACACTCAAATTGAGGGAAAATAAGAAGACAATACAAATTGCAGAAGGCTCAACTCGTGGTCATTCAACAATCAACACACTCAACATTCTAAATAGCAAATTTGTGTCCCTTCAACAACGAACTCAGTCAATTTTTTTTGGGGAAAATCCATGGTTATTTACATCAAACTTAGTCACATTTAATAGGAAAAACGTGGGCATTTAAACAACAATCTCGGTCTCATTTTAAAAGAAAAATCGTGGGCATTTAAACAACAATCTCAGTCTCATTTTAAAAGAAAAATCGTGGGCATTTAAACAACAATCTCAGTCTCATTTTAAAAGAAAAATCGTGGGTAGTTAAACAACAATCTCAGTCTTATTTTAAAAGAAAATTCGTGGGCATTTAAACAACAATCTCAATCAACTTTTAAAAGAAAAAATGTGGGCATTTCAATAGCAATCTCTATCAACTTTTAAAAGAAAAAATGTGGGCATTTCAACAACAATCTTTATCAACTTTTAAAAGAAAAAACGTGGGCATTTCAACAGCAATCTCTGTCAACTTTTAAAAGAAAAAACGTGGGCATTCAACAACAATCTCTGTCAACTTTTAAAATAAAAAATGTGAGCATTCAACGGAAATATCTATCAAATTTAGAAAAAAAAAACAAAACATGGGCACTTCAACAGCAATCTCGGACGCATTTTAAATGGAAAAATTGTGGTTTCCCTTTTTTATTGCCCAGATGCCAAATGCAAACACATACAGAAATGACCAAAATGCCCTTCCCTTATCAAGATACCAATTATAAAAATGCAGACAGGGAAATTATTTTGTTTTTCCATTGCCAAGATGCCAATACAATGCAGACATGAATATCACAAGAAAAAAACATTTTTTCCATTTCCAAGATACCAATTATAAAAATGCAGACAGGAAATAACAATACAACACAGACGGGAATAACAAATAAAAATGTTTTTCCATTCCAGGATACCAATACAAAAATGCAGACATGAAATCAATTTATTTTTCCATTGCCAGAATACCAAATATAAAAAATGCAGACAACAGTAAGAGAAACGCAAGGATCCAATGGGAAAATTCATTGAAATGATCGCAGGGATTCTATCAGTCAAGGAGTAGAGAAAAACCAACAAGGACGCAAGATAATCCATACGCAAAGGTCTTTGCTAGATGGCGCAAGTCAACCAATTAGCCAAGGACAATAACAGAGGTAGACGACTGACATGAACGTCCTTCTCTCATCATCCATGCACAAACAATAAGGGCATTGAGATCCATAGGTCTATTAACGTCGAAGCGACGACCGTAGATCAGCCTCCTGGCCAACTGCTCTCAAGGAAATGATAAAAATGAAGACAGGGAAATGATTTCATTTTTCCATTTTTAGGATGCCAATACAATGCAGACATGAATATCACAAGAAAAATACGTTTTTCCATTTCCAGGATACCAATTATAAAAATGCAGACAGGGAATCAAATCATTTTTCCATTGCTAGAATACCAATACAACGCACACAAGAATAACAAATAAAAACGTTTTTCCATTCCAGGATACCAATACAAAAATGCAAACATGAAATAAATTCGTTTTTCCATTGCCAAAATACCAAATATAAAAAATGCAGACAACAGTAAGAGAAACACAAGGATCCAATGGGAAAGGTCATTGAAACGATCGCAGGGATTCTATCAGTCAAGGTGTAGAGAAAAACCAACAAGGATGCAAGATAATACATACGCAGAGGTCTTTGCTAGATGGCATAAGTAAAACAATCAGCCAAGGACAATAACAGAGGTAGACGGCTGATAGGAACGTCCTTCACTCATCATCCACGCACATAAAAGTAGGGCATTGATATCCATAGGTCTATTAATGCCGAAGCGACGACCGTAGATCAGGCTCCTGGACGACTGCTCTCAGGGAAATGATAAAAACACAGACAGGGAAATAATTTCATTTTTCCATTGCCAGGATGCCAATACAACGCAAACATGAATATCACAAGAAAAAACATTTTTCCATTTCCAGGATACCAATTATAAAAACGCATGCAGGGAATCAAATCATTTTTCCATTGCTAGAATACTAATACAACGTAGACAAGAATAACAAATAAAAACATTTTTCCATTCCAGGATACCAATACAAAAATGCAGACATGAAATCAATTCATTTTTCCATTGCCAGAATACCAAATATAAAAAATCCAAACAACAATAAGAGAAACGCAAGGATCCAATGGGAAAAGTCATTGAAACGATCGCAGGGATTCTATCAGTCAAGGCACAGAGAAAAACCAACAAGGATGCAAGATAATCCATACGCAGAGGTCTTTGCTAGATGGCACAAGTCAAACAATCATCCAAGGACAATAACGGAGGTAGACGACTGACAGGAACATCCTTCACTCATCATCCACGCATAGAAAAGTAGGGCGTTGAGATCCATAGGTCTATTAACTCTGAAGTGACAACCATAGATCAGGCTCCTGGCTGACTGCTCAAAAGAGGACTAATGAGTTAGGGACAAAAGGAAAAAACAACCACACTCTTCACAATCAATACACCACAGGGCAGTCAAGACATGCCGGTAATCGAAGGCCATGGGAGTCAATCAATCATCGAGCTATAGGCTATGGAAAAATTCAGTCATTAACTAGAATTCTAAGACAATCAATTTACTTACCCAATTAAACATGCAGATCCCAAGCATAAATCCTACTACAATCTACCATGCAAAAATAAAGAAAGCATACCATTTCCTGATCGCTCGCTCTGAGTTGATGTCTCGCATGCTCCGTGCAACTCCCGCTTGCCGACCAATGAGACTTCACCGGTACCTCCCATCCAATGCTAGGGTTACTCTTCTTCCCCCTTAGCCCCCCAAGCCGCAAAGGGGCCACGCACACTAACCAAGAATTAGCTAGCTCCCAGCTCACCTCACAAGGCCGAGCTACCACTCCTCACCGAGCTGGGTATCCCAACTCCCACAAGTTAAGTCAGTCAAGTATAGATTTCTGCAGCATAACATTACGCAAACAAAAGAGATCCTTCCTCCTTCTCCCCCCTCCATTATATAGAGTTTCAAACTCCTTTACCTTCCCAAAATCCCATTTAAATTAATGTTCGATAAATTAATTCCTAAAAATCCTCCCTGTACAAGTGTCATTGTTACACCTCAAAATTACTCACTTCCATAGTGTCACAAGTGTCGTCATTACGAGTGTTGTAAGTGTCGCATCTTGTCCGCAAGTGCCGCATCTTGACTATAAGTGTTGGAAGTGTCAAAAAACATCATACTACCATCTTGCATATGTCGTGCCTCTAACAAAATCATGAAGACACTTAAGACACCTCAAAGGTGGTTTGGAAGAAGAAAAATCACTTGGCAAGAAGTACAAGCCCTTTGCCATTGGAAAAAACACTCAAAAAATGAATTTTGGAGAGGAGCGCTCCCCTACCCACTATCAGGGAGTGTTGGTGCTCCCTAAACCTCTTTGGGGGAGTGCTTGAGTGCCCTGTACACCCTTATGGGGGAGCGTTACCCTTTTTTTAGCAAATTATGGGTTTGTTGAGGAAAATTAGGGAAGAATCCCTCAAATCCTGAAGGTAGTTGGATTCGAATAGATGGTCAAGGCATGATCTTAGGGGAGATCCTCAACTGAAGGAGAGGAATCCTCAACTCATCCCAAAGATATCTCAAGTGTTTGGACCTCTCCAAGGTTATATAAAGAGGCATTCTCATGGTGAAAGGCACAATTGAGAATTGAGATTGATACCAAACTTATGATCCTATAAGTGGTATTGGAGAATGAAAATTGAGAATTACATCAAACTTATGATCTCATTAGTGAGATGATATCAAAGAAATCAGTGGAGATTGATTGAGAAAAGGGGTTGGACAAGGAGAACTGGAAGAGGTTGTTGCACCTTCATTCAAAGGATTGTAAGTACTTTTACTTGTTCTCATTAATATAATCAATGCTTGGCCTGTTTCTTTCAAACTTGTACTTGTTCCATATAAGTTTTTCTGAAGTAGATGGATCTATGATTGAGCTAATCTCAGTAGAGTAGAAAGTCCATTGTATCTTTTTTTGTTTTGCAGGACCTATCAAGGAGCTCAAGATCGAAGCTTAGCTTGGACTTTGCAAGGACAACTGTCGTTCATAATGTACATATCTTCCTCCTTCTCTTTCTTTCATTAGCTTGATTAGATCTAAAAGGAAGTCAATGTCTATGTTAAGAACCTTCTATCTTGGCCTTAGGAGTTTAGAGACCAAGAGGGAATCCACTTGTCTGCAAGGGGATTCACCTTCAACAGAAATTGGCGACTCCACTGGGGAGGAACTCTGATTTTTGTTTCCATTCCTAGATATTGTTTTGATCCTTTTCCCACTAATTTGATCTTCTCCTTATTGTCATGTGGATTCTTAGATTGGTTTGATTTCCTCATTATGTCATCAAGATCACTCTGATTGACTGAATTCCTTTCATTTTTTGAGTTTTTGGACATTTTTCTGAGTTTTTGGAGCAGAGCACTCCCCTGCCCTTAGCACCAGGGCGTTGGCACTCCCTAACAATGTTCCACAGAGTGTTGGAGCACCTTGTGTACCCTTTTGGGGGAGTTCTACCCCCTTTTTTGTGAGAAATTCTCCAAAATTTGCATTTTTTGAAGTTATTTTTGGGTTTTGGCATTTGCTTAGGGTCCCATACTCTCAATCCATCTTGATATCGGCTTTCAAACACCAATATTTTTTAGAATTCATCATCTCTTTCTTGGATTTTTGAAATTTGTCCTTGCTTTGCAATAACTCTTTGTCTTTGTTGACCTAGAGTTAACTTGTTGTTTTCTTCTCCTTTATTTGATTGAGTGAATACTTTTGTGAGGAAATCCAAAGTCTTTGAACCTTTTCATTTGATATTTGAAGTCAAATTTCCATCATTTCTCTCTTTGTTTGAGGTTTTTGTTCCTTGTTTTCAATTTAGCTATCTTTGTCCTTCTTGTATACTTCACGACGAGAGTGTGTTTTTTGTTTTGTGTGAGGTTTTCTTCTCACTGTTTAATCCTGAAGTCTGATTGGCATTTAGAAGTCTTGCATCTGATTATCATTCACATATAAGAAAAAGGACATATTTTAGTGATTGGTTTGGATATTAGAAGGCATTTCTGAAATTTTTAGCATTGCATTGGATTTCATTGAAAAACACTTGTATGAGGACATTGCATCTTAGTGTTTGATAGTGAAAACAACTTTCTCTCTTTCCCTTAAATAGCCATTCATCGAAAGAAATGATTGCTTATCATATTTTTGTGATTTTTTTGGAATTGAGTCATCATACAATCAGTTTCATTGTCATACACCCTTTGAGTAAAGAATAACCATAAAATCAATGCTAATTAAAAGTTATCTAGAACATTTTTGTTTTTAGGATCTTCCACCAACATTAGACTAGGATTAGCACTTTGGATTAGGCTGTGAGTACAACTCTCCAAAGTTTTCAAAATGAACATTAGCATTTTGCGATAGGGAGAGAAAATCCAATTGTCGTATAGGATTTATGGGATCCCCCTCTCACACAGGGGTTACACACAAGGTTGCATTCGGGTGAGTTACGGAGATTATCCCTTCATGGTTCAGATGTTTGTAGTAGTCGGATCGTATATTGGGGGTCACTTGAAGGTATACCCACGATTATGTGTGGGAGCCTCTTGAATTGATTTCAGACTTGTTGTCCTGCCCCATACATTCAGATCAGACTGTCGACTGTACCCTCCCAGGGGCTGACTGCGAGTTGGTGTCCTTAGTTACCATAATCCTTAGGTACTTACACGAGGTGACATTGAAGGGAAGTCTCACCGTACCTGGGACAGACATTAGTCAAACTCACTCAGGCTCCTTGGAGGGTAAATCCACAATTACTGCATGGAAGCTTACACCAAGGTGAAAGTCCGTTAAGCAGGTCTCCATTGTAACTGTTCCACCATATCCTATCCCCTTCTTGACTTGGTCACACAACGTTGGATTTCATCACCAACTAGTATGATCATCGAGAGAAGTCTTGTTTGCTTGGTTTTGATTCCTAGATTTTATTAGCGTATGTTGTTTCTTTTTGTTAGTTGGCTCTAGATTTTCAGCGTGTACTGTTATTCTCCAAAATCGAGCCTATAGAAGATAAAGGTCTTCACCTATCATGTAGGATGAAAGGGTTTCCTCTGAAAGGCTACCAACCCTTACCTCCTAACCCTCCAGAAGACAATTACCGTGGAGAAGTAGAAAATCAATCTGACGCTGGAAGTGTTGTTGCTCCTCCGTTAGATAACTCATAAGGAACTTTGGTTACGGTTGAGAATCCCGCTCCTCACACTACATATGTGTTGGTAACCCCTCTTGAACCACTTTTGCTTCGTTTAGACTCCCTTAGGAACGTCAGAGAAGAAGAGGTCCCACGATTACCGAAGAGAGATTTTACCGAAACATATATGGGATCCACAGAACTAACCTTTGGTGATGAGTATAGGACTCCTTTTCATCCTAGCACTGCAGTAGATACAAATCCCACACCTTCTCGTTCTATATGGAGGACTTCATCAAGACGCGATCTCTATGAGAATTTTGAATCGTTTCGACAAACCTTTCATCCTCATGACCCTCCTGGTGAAACAGGACCATCCGGTCAAACTATGAATCACCCCATCGATCAGGTCATTAACCCTACTATTACATCAGCAAAAGTCCATCCTAATGCTGGACTCATCACTTCTACTCATTCCCAAGTCACTTCAATCCCTACCCCTGCTTTTACTAACTTTCATTCTACAACTCCACATGTTCCGCACGATCCTGCTGGGACATCTTTTCACCCGAGAATGCAGACCCTTGCCAACCAAATACAATTGACTGGAGGGAAACCACCATCCAACAGACCTATCCCTCCTAGAGGACCACCATTCTATGGAGGGCCTACCCCTCCTAGGGGACAGCCCCCTTTTCATGCTCCTCCTGGAGGGAAACCTCCCTTTTCCAGTCATACCCCGGTCGTTAATCCACCGCTGGCAGGGGGGAAACCTTTGTTTGCTAGAAACCCTTCACAACCCTGGGAAGTATATTTAGGAGACACTTTTACCCAACCCCACATTGGGGGGCATTCATATCATAACCCACAAGGAGGAGTATCGAATCCTGTTCCTTCTGGAACATATTATGGAAAACCTTATCTGGGCGGCATCCCAAACACCACCTAGAGTCCTCAGGCATAACAACCTTATCTTCCTCATGGGTCTAATGTGTACCCGCCTCCAAGATCTACTCCCTACCATCCTTAAGGGAAAAATGTTTATCCTCCTTATGGGCAAGCAAATCACCTGGCTTATAATGCTCAGAACCCATCGGGTTATCCGAATGTTTCTCATCCTTCATCAAATCTTGCTTATCCTGGCCAGCAACAACCATATGTAGGAGGACCTACTGGTTACAACTATCCAACTAACCCATTTTATGGTCCTACTGGTGTTCCTATGCCACACCAGTATCATTCGCAAATTAACCGACAGTTACCTTTCCTTGCAACACTGGATCTCCCAGACTTGTCTCGGTTAACTAATGATCCTATTTTTCAATCATCGGTTTGGCCAGTCATACCAGCTAAACTTCCTTCTGATATTCCGAAATTTGACGGAAAATCTGGAGAAGACCCAAATAACCATGTGATGAGTTTCCATTTGTGGTGTTCATCAAACTCCCTCATGGATGATTATGTACATTTGCGTCTTTTCCAACAAACACTTACGGGCTCTGCAACAAAGTGGTATATTGAACTACCACGTGCTTCTTTTCATGATTTCAATTCCCTTGCCATGTCTTTCCTCATGCACTTTCAACTACCTATTCGCTACGAGATGGGTACTGAACTCTTGACCTCCCTTCATCAAACTGACTCTGTGCATATCTCTGACCATATTCATGAGTGGAGACGATGACGAACGATGATCAAGGTAATCATTCCTGACATATTATTGGCAGAATGGTTTACTAAATCACTTTTACCCCCGATCACTCACGATGTCGCTATGGGTGGGGCGGTCATTGAGGAAGAAGCCATTGCTCGGGCTCAGTACTTAGATTTTGTTTATTCCCAATCTGGTACTTTGTATGATTTTCTTCCGAATGTTGATCGAGCTAATACCGATCCATCCAAGCCGTCATCCTCATCTCATGCGGACAATGTTATCAATTCCGTCAAAACTCAATCTACTTCCCAATCGACCACACTCTCCTCTACCTCCCCCAAAACTCAAATCTCTGAGGTGAATGAAGTTCAATCTACCCCTTCACAATACTCTGGAGGTAAGAAGAAGACAAAGAATAAATAAAAAAATACTAATAACAATGAACAACCAAAAAATCAATCTCAAACACCTGCTACCGAAAAGAAACCACAATGGAAACTGAAATTCCCATGTATCATTTGTGGTGACAATCACTACACTCGAGACTGTCCACATCACAATGAAGTGGCCAAAATTTTCCTGGGAAATTCACAACCCGTTATTCTTACTCAGCCTTTTCCACAGCAGCAATCCATGGTTGCTCAAACCCCCTCTCTTGGGGGCAGTTCTAGCCATCCTCATGATGAGGCCTCGATGAGTGCACATATTTATATGTTTAATGGGATTAATTTGAACACTCACTCTAAGACATATGACACACCAGGTAACCCTGAAAAAGGAAAGGACACTAACGATACCAGTACTTTACCGGATCCATCACCATCCTCCGTTATTCCTCCATCGCTTAATCCTCCATCTGGACCACTTCAGATTGAGAAACCTACGTTCAAATCTATCTTACGCCCTCCTAAGAGAACTATCTGCAAAGATACCTTTAATCCTAGTTCACGTGTTGCCTAGAACTACAACATTGTTGAAGATTTGGGTCAAGCACCGTGTGCTATGTCTACGTTAGAATTTCTACAGCACTGCCCCAGTCAACTTAGAATGCTCTTGGACGCTACTGTCATTGTTGATCCTGAGTCATCCAACCATATCATGTTTAAGCTGGACAATTATGCGTCTCGACTCTCCCACCAACTTGCTTTCCAAGTTGATGTTGTTGTTCACAATCAACAAATCCACCAACCTATTCTGGATGAGGGAGCCTCAACTTTTTTCATGTCTTTAGCGTGTTGGAAATGTTTAAAATCACCCACACTTAACAAATCCCCAACAATGTTATGTGCCTTCGATGGGCGAGGTTTTCATCCCCATGGGATTTTACAGTCTCTGCCCATCCAATTGGGTGGAAAAACTGTCACTGTTAATGTCGAGGTGGTCAATGCTCCCCTCAATTACAACTTGTTACTTGGAAGAAGTTGGTTTTATGCTATGATTGTCATTGCCTCGTCGGTCTTTCGATGTGTACAATTTCCTCATCAAGGAAAAATTGTCATTGTTGATCAATTAGATTTATGTACGACCGATTCTCACGCTCCTGCTACCAACAAAATTCCTTTCTTGGGAGACCACAAGATCACATATGAAAGCATTGGTGTTGGCTTACTAAAAGATTCTAGCCTCATGGGTACCTTCCCTACACCACTTCCACCGACTACACATCATATTTCCACTGTCGATATGATTTCGACCGCAGCTTGTCAATCTTTGGAAGCATATGACCCTTGGATTCTACCTAGTCCGTTGGAATTCGATGCACTCAGTGACACCATGCCACTTAGTTCAGCCGAAACATCATACATTTATATCCAATCCTCTTCTCCCTTATCAGATGACCAACATCTATTGGCACCCGACAGTTCCTTGATGCAATCACGGTTAAGTTCCTTGTCGTCTGCAATCAATTACATTTACCCAATTTTTCCCTCAGATGAATCTATCATGGAAATGTTGAGCATTGACGAGCTACCTCAGGATGATAACCATCATCGATCCTCTTTCTTCCTCCTCATGAAGAAATTCAGGAAGATATACAGTCTATCTCCCCTCCTGATGTCAATTTTCCATTGTCTCACATGCCTTCGACTTCCGATGATTTGGATCTGGTAGTTGACATGGTGAACTCTTCGGTAGGTATTTTGGAACCTGATCTCCTTATCCCTATCGTGGCCCTCGACATGTGTTCCTTCCAAAGTGATTTTCTTCCATCTAGTGAAGATATCTTGGAAGCCATGATCGAGTTTTGTCCCTTGACATGGTATCCTTCCAGAGCGTTATTCTCTTGGAAGCCATGATTAAGAAGAATCCACGAGTATAGTTTCTTTTCTCTATAGCAAGCTCGTTAAAATATGAAACAGAGGCCTTGAGAATAGTTTACCTCTCTGTAGAAAGATTGTTAAAAAATGAAACAATAATCTAGAGATTGAACCCAGAGCCCTGAGCATAGTTCTTTTTCTGTGTCAAGTTCGTTAAAAAATGAAACAGTCACCTCTCTTGAACCTTCATTTCATCCACCCTTATCATTTTTCTCCATCTAGTAGAGCAATTTGTGACAAGCTCAAAGTCGGTGGATGAATTGAAGCTTGGAGGGCATGTCTCCAGCCTTTGATGATCATTCTGGAGTTAAGCCACTAGCTTTCAAGATGGGGGCATATCGAGCTTAGTCTTTGTTCTTTCTCGTGCTCGTAAATACATGAGAATGCAACTGGGTAAACTTTTATCTCTTTTTCAGACTTGCATGGATATATGAAAAGGGAAACCCTTGGAGTCATCTTTGAGCTCTTTTCAGACTCTCTAAACATGAAAAGATTGTCGAGTGATCTTGCTTCCTTTCCCACTCGTTAAAAGGTTTGAAAGGGAATCTTTCGAGTGATAATTTATCTATTTTTCTACCTCATAAGACTAATATTACGAAAAAGGACAACATTGGAGTCATCTTTAAGTTGTTTTCTAACTCTCTAAATATGAAAAACCACCGAGTTTACCTTCTCTGGACTTGTTAAACGATCATACATTGAAGGGACCATATGGGATCAAATCCTTACTTCTTCCAGTTCGTTAAACAAAGGAAGAGGGACTTACCGAAGGTGAGTTATATTGAGCATGTGTTACCCTCCTCGAGCTTGTTAAATTAAAAAGAGTTACTCGTCTATCTAGATGGGGGAAAAATTGAAAGAAGCAAGCCAAGCAGTTTTTGAGAACATTACCAGTAACTCTTATGGTCACCCTTGAACATGGTACTTTTTCTTTGCACGCATTTTAATCCGCTGAACCTCTGCACTGAGCCAATCCTCTGAGTTTCATTTACTCCTTTGGGTCACCCGACGAAAGTCACAACATCCATTTCATTATCAAGTTTTGGTCCATGTCATGTTTCTGCTGATGTGCCTCAGTGTTCAAGGGAAGTATCTTCCTTGAGAGTCAGCCATCATAAATATCTTGTTTCAATACCTGTGTCAGTCCATGTTCATTTGATCTACCAATTACATCTATGTGTTCGTTTCGTGTCGTTGATGGGCGATACATCAAGGCCCTCCTTCGACAAGTCTATTCCTGTCGACTTCAACACATTATCCAAGGACTCAGACTTAGAAACTAGTTAGTACCTTGGGACATGCATGCCTCAATGGCAGGCCTCCTCGTGTCCAACAATGGGTTTACATCATTGAACTATGATCGGATGATTCCACAGATGTTCGACTTCAGCTCATCTATTCACATTCGTCGAAATGTACTAGAGTACCTTGGGAATCATTGACATCAATGGTGATTTCTCTCGCGCTTGTTAATGGTTTACATCATTGACCAGTAATCAAGTGGTTTTTTCCATGTTCGACATCAAGACATCTATTCACATGGTTAAATCCATACTACATCGGGATCGGTAAGAAGACCTTGGGTTTAGTTTTCACTCTTATGTATACTTTTCCCAAGTTGCGAAGGAGTTCTTTTGAACTATGACACATATACTATTACAAAGATCCACTTTGTATTGGTCGTGGCTATGTCTTGTCATCTCGTAGATCCACTGTGTATCCTTCATGGCTACGATCAGTTCAGGTCATAAGGACTATAGATCCACATTGTATCTGCAGTGGCTATACCATGTTGTCAATATAATTATGGATCTGCAGTGTATTTTATGGCGGCCATACCTAAAAAGTATTTATCACTCAAGCATAGGTATGCTTGGCTTGGGTTTTGAAACATGTCATAATATTTGTTTGATGGTTGTGTGCAGATTTTTCCGATTTCTCTGCATCCATACCCTTGCTCTAAAAATTCTACAAAGTACTTCAATCATCATCGTCTTCTAACTTCATACTTTGGGGATCAATCTGTTACACCTCAAAATTACTCACTTCGATAGTGTCGCAAGTGTCGTCATTACAAGTGTTGTAAGTGTCGCATCTTGTCTGCAAGTGTCGCATCTTGACTATAAGTCTTGCAAGTGTAAAAAAAAATCATACTGCCATCTTGCATATGTCGTTCCTCTAATGACATCATGAAGACACTTAAGACACCTCAAAGGTGGTTTGGAAGAATAAAAATCACTTGGCAAGAAGTACAAGCCCTTTGCCATTGGAAAAACCACTCAAAAAATGAATTTTGGAGAGGAGCGCTCCCCTACCCACTGTCAGGGAGTGCTGGCACTCCCTGAGCCTCTTTGGGGGAGTACTTGAGTTCCCTGTGCACTCTTATGGGGGATTGCTACCCTTTTTTTAGCAAATTCTGGGTTTGTTGAGGCAAATTAGAGAAGAATCCCTCAAATCCTGAAGGTAGTTGGATTCGAATAGATGGTCAAGGCATGATCTTAGGGGAGATCCTCAACTGAAGGAGAGGAATCTTCAACTCATCCCAAATATCTCTCAAGTGGTTGGACCTCTCCAAGGTTATATAAGTAGGCATTCTCATGGTGAAAGGCACAATGGAGAATTGAGATTGATACCAAACTTATGATCCTGTAAGTGGTATTGGAGAATGACAATTGAGAATTACATCAAACTTATGATCTCATGAGTGGGATGCTATCAAAGCAATCAGTGGAGATTGATTGAGAAAAGGGGTTGGACAAGGAGAACTAGAAGAGGTTGTTGCACCTTCATTCAAAGAATTGTAAGTACTTTTACTTGTTCTCATTAATATAATCAATGCTTGGCCTGTTTCTTTCAAACTTGTACTTGTTCCATATAAGTTTGTCTGCAGTAGATGGATATATGATTGAGATAATCTCAGTAGAGTAGGAAGTCCATTGTATCTTTGTTTGTTTTGCAGGACCTATCAAGGAGCTTAATATCAAAGCTCAGCCTAGACTTTGCAGGGACAACCGTCATTCATAAGGTACATATCTTCCTCCATCTCTTTCTTTCATTAGCTTGATTAGATCTAAAAGGAAGTCAGTGTCCATGTTAAGCACCTTCTGTCTTGGCCTTAGGAGTTTAGAGACCAAGAGGGAATCTACTTGTCCGCAGGGGGTTCACCTTCAATAGTCACCCATCCCCTTCATTCCTCCATAAATTAATTAATTACCCTTATTTCCCTCACCCACCTAGAGTCACTCCTAGAATCGCTCCTAGGTGTCCCCAAATTCCCTTAGAGGTTTTAATGACTTTTCCCATTATTAATTTGCTAGTTCAGTTTAAATTAGAAAGTTCTTAAATGGTAGATACCTTACTAAGTTGGACCAACTGCTTTTTCCTAGTGTTTCCCCTTTCTTTTAAGGTTTCTATTTTTCCTAGTTTCCTAATTATTTTAGATTTCCCCTTTTTCCCTTTTTAATTAAACTCAAAAAGGCATGTGCATAAACTTACCCTTCTTCCCCCTTTTTTTAATGAATTAATTTTTTTAATTAGCATAAAGTAAAACAATCATTCCCCTTTTTAAGTTTTTATCCCAAAAGATTTTTATAAAACACTGTAATTGCTTACCCCCTTCTTGTCACAAGGTTAATGAAGATTATCTTTATTTTTATTTTTTACATATATATTATATTTGTTTTTTTTTATTATTATTATTTTATTTTATTTTTATAAAAAGGTAAAATTTTACCACCAGTAAAGATTAGTCCTAGACCTTGATTTTCGTGTTGGGCGACAATTTATTAGGGAAATTGTTTTAAAATTTTCTTATCATGGTATTTGTCCTAAGGCCATCTAGGTTCATTCATTTATCATTAACAACATGACGTGCCCTTCAGGACGCACTAGGTGCTCCAAGGGTGCCACTCACCTCAGTTGTTTGCCTTGCGTGATGTACCCTTCATGACACACTACGTGCTCCAAGCGTGCCACTCGCCTCTTTCCATTTTTCTTGCGCGATGTGCCCTTTAGGACGCACCATGTGATCCAAGGGTGCCACTCACCTCTTGACTGACTTGGTAGACATAAAAAAACCCTGGAGTCAATACTCCGCCAGGTGAACTTGTGGGAGACTAAGGACCTCTAAGGAATAAGGCCCCCGCCTTATTGCATGCCCTTTAGAATCATCGTGAGCGACTATCGTAGTCTTCCCTCACGGCATCATGGGTCCTCTCAAACTAGGTAAATGTTAACCTACAGTTCGAGCCACGACGGGAGTGCTAGTAGGTTGTGGAAGGGTTGTTGTCCACACCTCTCCCTCAACATATCTGGTAGTCATGCATGACCCCTCTACTCCACATGTGAGTCTGGTCGGAAAGCTATCGTCAGCCTGCATCATCAAGGAATCATGTCAGAAATATATCCATAATCATATCATCTAATCAGATGAACTAATATCACATATAAAACAATTAAACCCCAATAGTTCACTCCCTGACTCGATCCGGAGTCCAAGGGGTTCCATCGATGCCTCTGCACCCTCGATGTCCGAAATCCTTCACACTCAGTAAAATCGAGTCAATAGCACCTGTCTATGTCAATGCAGCAAAACAACCTGACATCAACTCATAACGTCTCATAATCAAAATCAATGTTTTAATAGCATAATAATCTGGATCACTTGCGAGCAAGTGTCCTCAAAGAATAAGTTTGCTCAGTGCGCAAGAGCGGGATGTTACACCATATTATCCCAATATCCCATTTTCCCTCTTCTTCTTTCTTTCTTTTTCCTTCTTCAATCCCTTTTTTTCAAACTTAGAATTTGCTTTAGCTTTCTTTTGCTTTTCTTCTTCTACTACTAGTCTCCTTGCTTCTTCTTTTTCAACTACTTTTCTCTTTTGTTCTGCTTAAAAATTAGCCTTGTCACTAGATTCCTATGCTAATATATTCTTTTCAACCTCTTCCTCCATTCCTTTCCTTCTTTTTCCTTCTTCAATCCCTTTTTTTCAAACTTAGCATTTGCTTTAGCTTTCTTTTGTTTTTCTTCTTCTACTACTAGTCTCCTTGCTTCTTCTTTTTCAACTACTTTTCTCTTTTATTCTAAAATTTATCCTGATCACTAGATTCCTATGCTAAGATATTCTTTTCAACCTCTTCCTCCATTCCTTTCCTGACTCTTTCTTCATTATCTTCCACCTTAAGTTTTCTCTCAACTTTAATTCTAGCTTTTTCCTTTTCTTCAATCTTATTCTTCTCTTCTAATCTTCTCTTTTATTCTACATCATATTTTATCTTTTCCTTTGTTGTATCTTGATCTTGTTCTTCATGCTTTATTTTTGGATAGATCCATCAACTTTTCTCTCCATCTACTCTATTTTTTCATTTATACTTTTCTCCAATCACATCATCTCATTAGATCGTGTACCTCCTTGAAATAAAGTTATATTTAATTCACCTCTTCCTCCTTGTGTCCTACTCCTATTCTTCATGATAATGGACACATGAGTTGCATGGTGCGATATCACCTTTTCTAGACTCATATCTTCTAACCTCTCCTATGCAAACTTATGATTGTGAATTATTTGAACTCCATTCTTTACAAGGTAAAGTTATTTCTCATACAATAAAATATACATAGGGTAAGTTGGACACAATTTCTTTGTATCCTTTATTAACGAAGCATTAAAACCATGGATGATGGTAAGGCCACGTCAATGAGAACTAACCCATTTGGTACAAATATATGCAATAAATGCAGATATTTTGTGGTCCCATAGATCCCAAGGTAGGTTTTATACTCATTCACATAAAAATATCCTATCATGCTTATAGCAAGCATGGAATCCTTACATAATCTTGGCACTAGTGTGCAATAAATCAATTCATAGAATGGACCAAATAAATGGTCAATACTACTACATCTATTTATGTTCCCACAAATCTTGATAGTAAATTTGAATTGGTGATTCTAATGTTCTCTAGGTTCATAAAAATATCCTATCATGCTTATAACAAGCATGGAATCCTTACATAATCTTGGCACTAGTTTGCAATAAATCAATTCATAGAATGGACCAAAGAAATGGTCAATACTACTACATATATTTATGTTCCCACAAATCTTGATAACAAGCATGGAATCCTTACATAATCTTGGCACTAGTTTGCAATAAATAAATTCATAGAATGGACCAAAGAAATGATCAATACTACTACATCTATTTATGTTCCCACAAATCTTGATAGTAAATTTGAATTGGTGATTCTAATGTTCTCTAGGTCCATCCATAGGAAAGGATTATTTGAATGGATGATATTCAAAAAGACTTAAGACATGAAAATCTTAGGAGGGGAACTAGGAGCTTGATATTTAACCCTAGACAATGGATGTATTATAATGTGAGAAAGTATACCTACGTAATTAAATACAGGTTCCTCCTTTACATTATTATACATAAGAGGTACCCATGTTGATTTAAAGTGGGTAGCATATTTCTTTCCATAAACCTACTCAATAGGACATATAAAAAATGTAGGGTTCTCTAAGGTTGGTGAAGGGATAAACTCCATTATCTTGAGACTTAATTGTTTTTTGGTTCTTTAAGTTTGGGGAAGGGATAAACTCCATTATCTTGAGACTTGATTTTTTTTGCTCATTCTTCCATTTACTAGTACCTTTTGATAGCATTTTGATCTCCCAAACTCTTCCACCTAATATGTAGTCATAGATACTTCTGGATTTTAATATTTGTAATACATATATAAACTTCTAGGTTGGAAAGATGTAATGATCATGCCTTTCTTATTGATTACTATTTTATTTTCCTACTTAACAATGTCAACTATCCACTTAATCACCTCCACACATGTAAAGAAACAAGTATAGTAGCCACATTATGTATGTGTGATATTTGAATGCTGGAATATACATTCCCATCCTTATCCTCATCATCATTTGTATCGATTAGTATGGGTAGAGGGGGGGAATTTATCTTATCTAAAAAATAATATAAATAAATATAAAGTAGATGTAAAAATATTGCATATCAAGCGTTGTTTATCATGCCTACCTATTGAAGGTTTCATCAAACTATGTAGAGTATGTCTAATATCAAAGAATGTTGGAGGCATTTGAACTCTAGAAGAGTGTTGATAGGTTCTATCTCTTCTTTTCACTTATCAATAATCTAAAACATGATAAGGATTGATTCAAATGTAATATGATTTAAAATGCCATGGGTTTTGACCTTTCATTTAATTCAATTGTGTAAAGAAATAATTGAAGGTTGATAAAAATATTTTTCATGTTTAAATGGATGTGAACCTGAATTAATTCTAGGTTGACTCGAAATATCGTGCATAGATTTTGAAATTAAATATCAATGTTCAAATTTGGAGGGGAATTCATTATGCTATTAGGAATATTTAAAAGATGTAGCTTCAAATTTCTAAAACCCCTTGATGGACTATCATGGGTCTTTGAAAGAGATCCATGATGAATTTTTGGAGTGGCTTGATGAACCATCATGAAATTCTAGAGGATGTTATATTCAATATCTAGGATATCCTGATGAACCATAGACAGCTTCTCAAAGAATATATTTGAGATCAACTTGATGGACTATCAGGACGATCCAAAAGATGTGACTTTTGAATGATGGAAACCTTCCAAGTGAACCATTGGGAGGTTCCAAAAGATGTTTAAATGAATTATTTCAAAACCTCCCAATAAACCATTAGTATCATTAAAAACATGTGACGAAGCATCACTACTACAATATAGGGTTGTAGCAATGCATCACAAAGTAATTATCTCATAAAAGAAATCAAGTTTGTACGATGCAAAATGTGATACAATAGGGTGTCATATTTTTCATCAAATTTATGTCATTTATATTGATGTGTAATTCTTCAAACATCATTTTACATCTTTGTTTTCAATGTAAACTTCTTTCATGCATCGAATTTGCATTGTGTTTGTGTCAAAACGTTTTGAAAAC
>SNQJ01S0020476.1:120156-134654 GCA_010110895.2 Picea sitchensis
AGACATGACAAGTGGGAGTGTTATTAATGAGTCGATATTGTATCTTTCTTGAGCTGTGTAAATCAGATAGAGTCAGTTGAATTTATTGTTGTCTTAATTTTTAAGTCGGTTAGCTATTACAAGAATTCTTTGTCCTCATATTTATATGTTCAAGTCTGTAGGTAGTCGAGACACAGATAGTGTGTTAGTTTTAATAGTTAGAAGCAACAACAGTTGTGGAAGGAGTCGAAGAAGTCTGAGAACGCAAGTTATGGTTTTCTGTAAGTCTGCAGATGTTTTTGGAGCCAAAGCTCTGCACAATATTGTGTTTTGTAATAGCACGCAACATCAAGTTGATAATATATATTATGTATTTTGTGTGTTGACATATTCATGAGTATTTCTTAATTCTATTGTGTTTGTGAGCTTATGTGCTAAGAGTAGCACAGTGTTGATTTTGTGAAAAGAAATTGTTTTATCAAGTGTTATCATCACAATGTGTAGCCTTTTGTGCGGTATGGGAACTACGCAGTAAGTGTTGAGACCTCAACGACGAAGTTTTGTAGCACACAATATTTTTAACTGCGATGAGTTGAAAAAGTCTCTATGATCTAGATCTGATATCTGGTATTAGAGCAAGGTAATCAAAGTAGGTTTCAAGAGAATTTTTAAAGAGAAGCAACTCTGTTGTAAGGTGAAATCATGGCTTCTACTTCAAATTTGCAACCTCTCACTTTTACAGGTAAAAATTATGAGTTTTGGTCCTTGACCATGAAGGCACTATTTCAGGTTCACGATGTATGGAAGATAGTCAAAAATGGCTATGTGGAACCAGAAGATCATGCAACATACAATTCCCTCACATAAGCTGAGAAGGATACCTTGAAAGATAAAAGGAAGAAGGGTGGAAAGGCAATGTTTTATATACATCAATACATGCATGAGAGCATACTCCTAAGAGTAGAATCAACAAAGCAAGCCAAGTAAGCATGGAACATATTACAAACCTCTTATCAAGGTATGGACAAATCCAAGACTTCAAAACTACAAATTCTTAGAAGAGATTTTGAAACTCTGTCAATGAATGACACTGATTCACTAGATTCATTTTTCACCCATGTTATTTTCCTAATAAATCAAATTAAGTATCATGGAGAAACAATATAGGATAGGAAGTTTGTTGAGAAGGTACTTAGGAGTATTCCTCCTAAATTTTATACTCTTGTTGTGACTTTAGAAGAGAACAAAGACCTGAGTCAGGTTAGTCTAGATGAGTTGCAAGCCTCCCTCATTAATCATGAACATAGATTAAATAGATCAAATATGTCACTAGAAAATGCATTTTTTGTGCATTCATCTATAATCCATGGAAGAGGAATGGGGAGAGAAAACTCCAGAGGCAGAGGAAGGATCTCTGTTAGAGGAGGATGCAGTAGAAGTCCAACAAATACTTGTGTAAGAGGTCAAAATCAAAATAATGGTCAGCCAAGTAATCAAATATTTGATAAATCAAAGATCTAGTGCCATTAATGTAAAAAGTATGGAAATTATGCATATGAATGTAAAAAGAGACATTATAATCAGAACATGCAAGGCCAAGATTAGTCAAACATCACAAATAATCCCTCCAGCCCTATGTTTATGGCACGTGATGAACAAATACCTATAATTTCCCTAATTGAATGCAATGTTTCTCAAGAAAGTCCATGTGACATATGGTATCTAGATTCAGGATGCAGTAATCACATGAAAAGAAATTTAGAATTATTTTCTAGTTTGGATAAGTCAGTCCAAACTAAAGTTACACTTGGAACCAATATCCAAGTCACTATTTTGGGTAAAGGAACTATTAACCTTCTAACTAAACAGGGGGAGAAAAAAGTTATGCCTGATGTATATTATGTTTCTGGCCTAAAACATAACTTAATGAGCACATGACAGTTGTTACAGAAAAGGCATAGAATCTATATGAAAGATAATCACTATGTGATTCTGGACAAATATCCAAGAAATCATCTTGTTGAAAGAATCCACATGACAAGCAACATAATGTTTCAATTGACATTGAAACTAGCCATGAAGAGAAAAACAATGCAAGTTGTCTATGACCCAGAAAATGTGCACTGTGAAACTACATTTAAAGCATAAAGTGAAAAGGTTAGTGCACACAGTTCCAAGAAAGAAGACAGTGGCGCAAAGATGCAAGAAACTTTCCAATATGAAGTACATGATGGTTCCTAGCTATGGAATTTCATATTTGGACGTTTAAACTTTGGAGGTTTGAAGCTGCTACATACAAAGGATATGGTGAAATGTTTTGCATTAATTGAAAGACTAAAAAGAATATGTGAAGGATGTATCTTTGGAAAGCAACACAAAGAGTCATTTCTATTTGGAAAGTCATATAGAGAAAAATCTCCACTAGAAATTGTACATTCATATATCTGTCAACCAATGCAAACACCATATATAGGAGGCAACACCAATTTTCTTACATTTATTGATGATTTCTAAAGAAAAACATGGATTTATTTTCTAAAACATAAATCTGATGCATTTGGTTTTTTTCGGTAGTTCAAATCTTGTGGAGAAGAAAAGCAGTTATTACATCAAGGTTCTAAGGACTGAAAGAGGTGGTGAATATGTTTCAAGAGATTTTTAGAACTTTTGTAAAGTTCATGGCATTTATAATCAATTTATTGCGCGGTATACACCACAATAGAATGGTGTTGCATAGAGGAATAATTAAACCATCATGGAAATGCCATGCAGTATGTTAGTAGCCAAACATTTGACAAATGGGTATTGGGATGATTCAGTAGAAACTATGGTGTCCATAATGAAAAAATGTTTGACAAAGAGTGTGAAAAACAAAGTTCCTCAAGAAGCCTGGACATGTATGAAGCATAATGTTCCACACTTAAATTTTTTTGGTTGTGTCGCATACACACATGTTCCAGACAAGCTAAGAAAGAAGTTATATAACAAAGGACAAGAATGTATATTTGTTTGATACTCCAAAGATAAAAAAGCATACAAATTGTATGATCCTATTGCAAGAAAATTTATAATCAACCGCGATGTTCAATTTGTGAAGAATGAAGCATGGGATGGAAGCATAGAAAGGACAATTAAAATTATTGATGTTATCGAGCATGATGACATAGAGGATTAAGTGGTTCAAACAAAAATTATAAGTTAGAGTGCAGTTCCTTCCACTCCTAGAACTGTGACACAAATCGCAACTCAAACTATTCCAGTGAGATATGCAAGTGTGCAGTCCACACCTAGAGTGCAACAAACTCCAATTTAAGCAATCCAAGTAGTACTACATCTCCATATCCAACATTAGAAATTTTGTTACCAATAAATACAAGAAGTATGTGTAACATCTACAATGTTGACATAGTAAATTCATTTTCAGTCTTCGCTCTATTTTCACAAATAGACGATCCATTAACTTTTGAAGAAGTTGTCAAGGATTATATATGGGCACGAGCCATGGATGAAGAAATCAAATGCATAGATAAAAATCATACATGGAAGTTGGTAGATGTACTTGAGGACAAGTATGTGATAAATGTCAAGTGGATTTATAAAACCAAGCAAGATGCAGATGGAAATGTGGAGAAGCACAAGGAAAAATTAGTTGCAAGTGGTTTTACACAACCTGGAATAGATTTCAATGAAACGTTTGTGCCAGTTGCACAGACGGACACAGTCATAATTGCGTTGTCCATTGTTGCGCATAATAAATCGCTTTTTTATCAAATGGATGTAAAGTCAACATTTTTTAATGGTCATTTAGAGGAAGAAGTATATGTGGAACAACCACAAGGCTATGAGATTCCACGATAAGAAAACAAAGTATACATATTGAAGAAGGAACTATGTGGATTAAAGAAATCCCCCACAAGGATGAGACCACTTCATCAAACTTCAAGGCAGTTATATTACTAACTATGGCCACAACCAGACTAGCCCACGATTATGGTAAAGAGCACAGTAAAATGATACACTTATCTTCATTTGAAATTTTAATCTCAGTAGATACTAACTAACTTACCATAGTATTGAAGGCATTCAAATGATCTGCCACCGAGTCTCCATCTCTCATCCTTAGGAAAATTTTATTTACTAGGGACTTAGACTTACACAACTTCCCCAACTTCCCCAACTTATCCCATAAATATTTGATTGTAGCTTCCTCTGACACATTCAGTAATACTGAATATGAGAGAGACAGTCAGATTGTGCTCTTTGCCTTCCTATCCAACTTTTTCTAGTCATCTAGTGAAGTTCTTGTAGGTGAAGTACCTAGATCCACCGTTATCCACTGATCTTTGTCCACCAACAGATCTTCCATCTTCATCTTCCACAACTCAAAATTTTCCCATTAAACTTCTCGATCTTCATTTTCGAACTTCTCACCATTTATTTTCACCTAAAAAATCAATACCATATATCTCCCACTGTAACAAGGCTTATCACAGTCTCGAGCCAAACCCTTGACCACAAAGGCGTCCCCCTAAAGCCAACAATTCTTTGATACCAAATGTAGATTTTAACCTTGTACAAGTATTTACTGCAAACATATTTTTAGTAAAATAACATAAAAGATACAATGGAAAATACAAACATTACACAGAGATTTTTCCCCTAGAAACCCAAACCAGGAAAACCAACATATTCTATATTCATTCATAGTGATACATTTTTTATACTAAAATATGCATATAGAAGAAAACGACATCCAAAACCCTAACCCAGTGACCTGGATTAGTCAACAACCCTAATTCCTTAACCAAAAATAGAAAACCATCGACAAAAAACATGTGCCGAAAAACCGCCCAATAGTGGAAACAAAAATCGAGACGACACGAAAAATGAGGTAAAAATGGGAGATGTTTCCCGAGATAGACACTATATCTAGTCATGCAAAGAATATAACACATACCCAACATCAAGTAGGATCCTAGACTGTTGATCCCAATCAACTTGGACCGCCCGATCTATCAAGCAGACAGGTTGCAGCCTACAGGAGGAATTATGTGTGTTAAGTCGGAAAAGCTCGAGCGCGAGCTACCTCTAGTGTTGTAGGGTGTGAGATGTGGGAGAAACCTTTTAGTTGGATATAGGAAATCATGTAGGATAATTTCCCACAAAGAGAGCTCTGATAGATTTGTAGGCTTAAAAGGTTGTAGGTTAGTGCTAGAGGATTTAACAACAAACCCACATTATCTAGACATGGGGATTGGCCCATGTGTCTTCCATGTGGGAATGGTGACATCACCTATGTAGGATTCCTTAGAGTCCTCAGAAGGCCATAACTTTATAACCAGATCTCGGATTTGAGTGTGGTTACGATAATTGGAATGCTTTTGAGGAGAAAAACTAGAATATGGGCTAAGAGTAGAGAAATAAGTCATGGTATGAAAGAGGGGCTAGGAGGAAGAAGGAATAAAATTTGTACACCCCACCAACCCCAACGAGGTTTAGGGGGTTGGGTGTGTTACAGTCATAAGTCATGACACGAGTCCTCTTAGGCGCACCATCCCCGAGAAGCTCATACTTTGCATATATAATAGTGAGGCGAGTCACAACTTCACCTCGCTTTTCCTAAATGGACCATTTGTTCCTCGCCTTCCATCACTTGAAGGAGATCCCTAACTCATCATTTGGGTACATACCCGAGTCGTAAGTTGGAGGTATTTTCTCAATTATTCACTATTATATGATTAGGGAATCAATTGGATTTCCCTATAAAAGTGACTAAGAAATAGTCAAACTTGTAGAGGTGTGATCCATAATGTTCCAACCTGAGAAGAGGGGAGATGGTAATGCATTATACAACAACCCATTTAAAGTACTATACCAAGGAGAAGAGTGGCACCATGGGTTCTCCAATAGACTACTTGTTCCATCTCAAGAAGGAGGGAGATGACCAAACATGAAAAAAAATCCCATTCAATGTAACATATAAAGAGGAGGGGTGGTGCCATGGACTCTCCAACAAATCACTTGTTTTCATGCCAAAGAAGGATCATACACCCCAAGATCCCATTCTTCAAAAAAACACCTTAACTAATGAGGAGGAAAATGACGAATTTAGGGGTAGGACTGCAGTGCATAACCTGGAATTCCTTTGTAGGAATCTAAGGCTCTCTTAGTGTAAATATGCTCATTTGTATCCCAGTTAGAGTAGACATACATCTAGGTTTTGAAGATTTCTTACAACTAGGGTTAGACAACCTCAAATTAGAGTTTGTAAACTTGAATTATTTGATGAAATAAATATACTACCATTTCTTTAAGATAATTCAAGATGTAGAAAAGGGATTTAATAGCCCTCCTCATGTAGGGCCCACTTGGAGAGGCTACTAGTTAATGCACCTTCAGATTTTTTTTCCATTGCATGTGTAATTTATGGTGTGGATGTTTTCATTTCTGTAGATATAATATTTTTTTTTAATGTGATTGATTCCTTTTCCAACATACCATAAACCTATGGGATTTGTTGTTGTGATTCAACGCGTTATAGAATATGTTTATTTTTCATCATTGAATTTATCTTTTAGTATCTAGTTCCTTTCTCTAGCATCAAATATTTCACATTTCACTTTACTTTCAACAATGTTGTTTAACTTGGAGGGAGTTTTAGGTTTATATATCACCAACTAATAAACCATAAGGCATTTTGTGCCTAGAAAAGATTTGATACATAGTTCTAGCTCTCTACTTTCGGTAGTTATACATAACTCATAGAATTTTTATTCTTTAAAGAGAATATAATATAGAGTCCATTTCATATCTCTTATCTACACTTTGAATATTGCACAAATTTTGCATAATACTTCACAATTATACGATTCCCCTAGTTGTTAATTTAAGTGTGATTACTTGATATTTAGAAGCATTTATTTATGTAATCCTTGAGCTCACCATCCATCATCCATATTTCAAACAACCTTCAAATTATTTTGATAGACCATTGGGAGAAATTCAAAGAACAAACATTCGAATGCCCTGATAACCCATCAAGCCATTTTGAAAGATGTTGTTAGGCTTCTTTCGAAGACGCAACTGAAGAGCCATTAGGCCCTTTTGAAAGTTGGGAATCAATTGATTTCGAAAGAACTACCAATAAACCACCAAATCCTTTCAAAAGAAGGCCATCAACCATTTTCAAAAGAAATGCTCGATAGGCCATTGGGCCACTTTCGAAGTTCTCCCTGACTTTGAAAGGAACAAGGTAAAGGTCATAGGCCTTATTTGAAGGTAATTCTTTGAGTACTAATAAAAAGGGGCTTTTATCCATTTAAATAACACACCAAACCAAACAGAGGCCAACCAACCACTTTGAATTTACTACTTCGAATGCATATAAGTGTCTTGTATGTATGTTGATTTTGTAGTCTTCCAATAACATTCAAACCTAGACAATTTGAAGGTTCATTCAAGTGAATTTGCTCCATATTGGTGTTCACCTATAACCATGCTAATATATTCCAGGAAATTTGAATTGGATTTGGCCCATGCCATCAAACTTTGAATGCAATATACAAAACACGTCATAAACTCAAATGCAGAAGGTGATTCAAGGCAAACAAATTATAAGGCATTTTAAATCCACTAAGGAAACAATAAATCATGTAATAGATCAAACATCCATGCATTCCATTACCTAGTTCATTCATAATCATACTGAAACTTAATGGTGGATTTATAAACAATAATTCAATACAAATATCAAACACTTATCTTTTGAATAAGCTAATATAAGGAAACTAGCTATCGATGAGCAATTTTTCACCCAAACATAGGAAATCCTCTATGGATGCCACCCCCAAGTCAGACTATGATGCCACTATGGTGAACGAAATAAGCTAGGGACACTCAATTCACTCTCCCAACCCAATTTCTCTCAACCTCAACTAAACTATTTACCATAGAAGTCTCTGAACAACCTTCTATCTAGACTAGCCATGGCACTCCTTTCATTTCCTCACACAACATGAAGAAGTATACACTTTCTCTGCTAAACAATACCTTCGGAATACTAGAAAACCTTTCCAGCCTCTTCTTTCTAGTCTCTTAGGAAATCTTCCTCCCTCTTTTAGTGTTCTTAGTGTGTGAAAAAGGAGTAAAATCCACCTTCAGGATTGACCTAGTAGAGTCATATCTTAGCTCTTAAACACATAATGAGTAGCAATATATAGGGAAATGGGAAGGGTTTCCAATCGAGACCAATGTCTATTCTCCTTTGTATCCTTCCATATCTCTCTCTCATCCAAGTTCACAAATTTCTCTTCCATAGTTTCACCTGGTCACTTGCAAGCTCAAACCATAATTCTACATGAGAATGGAACACATCCCCCAAATAAAATCCATCCCTAGAGGAATGGAAAAAATAACATAAAATGGAATGTAAATTCCCCTTCTCTTAATGAACAATCAATAAGATATGCAGTTTAAATGCATGAAGAGAGACCACGAGAAAACAAATGGTTTGAATATCCATGTAGTTCAAATCCCTATGGATATGGGGTTTCTTACACTCCTCTAGACTTTTACTCAACCCACTCTCGTAAATAAGAAAGGAAAATTTTTCCATCAACCAACACCTGCATTCAACAATTGGTTATTGGGGTCTATAACAAGGCATATGGTGAAAGGATGAAGTTTAAGAGACTTAGGAAATTTAGGATTATTTCTCAACCCCTTGGGTGCCCTTTCTCTTCCCATCTATTGGATTCATAGCCCCTCTACTAGTATTAGTAGCCACATTCCTTAAGAGTACCATGGAAATCCTACCTCATAGTACATCGAAACCATATTACTTGAAAATATATATGTTTAGACATAAACATTCACTAATAGAGCCTTGGTTGAAACTAGCACTAAAAAATCATACATGATATTTACATATTCTACATACACCTGTGATTTCAATGCCTAGCACATAATCCAATACAATACAATCCAAAGAGTCAAAACCAAAATAATAGAAACTAACACTCAAGAATAATCAATACATGAAAAATAAGAAGAATCAAAACCAAGGTAATAGACACTAACACCGAGGAAAGATCAGGACATGGAAGTTGTAGAAGAGGGAGAAAATAAATTCATAATATACTTGTGGCAACATACATGCATACGTAATAATAATAATAATAATAATATATTTTTAAGGTCACGACCAAACTGACACCAAATTCGTGTATGAGACCTCCTCACCGAAGAATGTTTGGAAATTTTGTTGGTTGAATTTTAAAGAATTGACATTCAACTTAACAATCTTATTTGAGAATGTATTTTATGCGAATAATTTTGTTAACTTCAGTTATAAAAAATTGAGATTTGGCAAGAAAATGCTCCCATCAATAAAAAAAAATCATCACATTTATGTTAAAAACCATTAAAAAAAATCTATTTAATACATTGATAACATATTATATATAATTCCTCATAGATAATAGATCATTTTTTATAATGTTAAAAAATTGTGCCTTCTTCACCTCCCATTTGGTTCTGCACCTCAAATCGGCTCAAGTTCAAGAGTTTGTTGTTGCATTGAAGTCAATTGATCACACCCAAGAAGTGATCAAAATCAAAAGAGATGTTGTTGTCGTCATCTCTTTGATTGCTTCTTTAATTACTTAAACTGGACCGACAATGCACCCTGTTAGCACTGAGAGTCACCCTCAGACTGCAAGAGGATAAGCCCAGTACCCATCAAAATGTTTGTGGAGGTAGGTTTATGAGTGGAGGTCAAATGGACTAAGCTCAGTACAAGAATGTCTTAACACAACAACTGGACAAGAAATGCATAAGGAAATGAGGTCCTCATTAACTTCAACCAGTGGTATAAGGATAAAGGTGAGAAGGAGGAAGACTTAGCGAGGAGAGTGGACAAGTCTGCAATGAGCATCTAACCTTCAAGAAGCTTGGTGAAGAAAAACTTAGGCACAAGAGCACTCTTAGACTCAAATTTTAGACACTAAAATATATCACAACATCATGATAATCAAAACTCCATTAACATGCAACTACGACAACTCATTTGGATCTTCCATGCATGATCATTTCAACATAAAAGGAAACAAGGCAACAAAGAAAACACTGAAACAAGTCACAACAATATTGTAATCAAGCCTACATTACAATACAACTACAACCCTTGTCTGGATCCTCCATGGGATCAGGGCGTGATTGGACGACTAGCGGGCGACCACATGTTGTTGTTGGATATGACATTGTACGCGCATGTGATTTTGGGGCTGTCGAAAGAGGTTTGGACCCACACCGCTTTCGGGCCCAAAATGCACCGTCTTCCACCATGTAGCCTCCCTATAATACCGCAGTTTGGATTTCAGCCCACCTTTGTATTTTAACACCCTCGCAGCTTGTGGCGCTGAAATGATTGGTGGTCATTAATCTGATCATGATTTGTGATCTAGGCACGCCTGCTATTTTAGTGCCCCCGCTAAAATTTATCCACCTTTCAACTATGGAATTCTTCCAACTGCACTTGGAGATGGCACTACGTCGAATTGCATGGGGGGGACTTCACTGCTGAAAATTGCACCTTCTTGTTTTCCTGCGCTCATGGATGTCACCTGCGACCCTGAACAACATTATGTGATAACATTTGGCTCCACAGGGGATGGCATGCTCCCTGCGAGCTGCCAAGAACACAAAGTTCAAGTGCCTTAGCCTTTGGTTCATGGAGTCTCTTATTCAAACAAAAATAAAAGAGGAAGTGATAATTACAATGGTGGAAAGCCAATCATGGCTTAATCAAAATATTTTTTCAGAAAGTGCCCATTGATAGGGCCACCAAAAAATTCAGAATCCTCCAAGTTCTGCAACTTATAGGTGTTATTTGAAAACACCTCATAAATATTGAAAGGACCAATCCATAACGATTTAAATTTACCATGTTTTATTTTGTCTTGCTTGGGGGCATCCCATTTGAGCACCAGATCCCCCAAGTGAAAATCTTCCTTACTTTCCCTCTTGTCAAAGGCTCATTTTATTTTTTGTTGGTGATCCTGAGCTTTATCAAGTAGTTGCTCCCTAGTCTATTGTACTTCTACCAGCTGTTGTATCCTCCTAACCATATCATCAGGTTCCCCTTGGTAGTCCTGGAGGAATGTTTCCATAAGAAAGGCAAGCTGAGTAGGAAAAATAGCCTCAAACTCATATACAAGTTGAAAAGGGGAAACACCCAGTGACCTCTTTGTTGTAACTCTGTCAACCCATAATGCAAATTTCAGCTTTGAGTCCCATGCTTTCTTATTTTATTCTAACAATTTCCTGATCATATTGATGAGGTTCTTGTTAGAGGACGTAGTAAGGAGTAGAATGGATTAATGTAATCCCATGCAGATCACAAAAATTGATTAACGGTTTAGCTTTGAAGGAGGCAGCCTTGTCGGTAACAATCTTGCTAGGAAAACCAAATTTGGCCATGATATCTTCAAGGAAGCTAATAATTACCTTGTGGGAGTCACTCCTTGTAGGGATGGATTCTATCCATTTGGTGAAATCTTCAGTGGCAGTCAAAATCCATGTGTGCTGACCACTTGAGGCGGGGTGGATTTCCCCAATGAAGTCAAGACCCCATTGTTGAAAAGGTCCAGAAACCACCACAGGTTTCAAAGGAAAACATTTGAGTTGCTTCTTTCCAGAAACATTTTGGCATCTGACACAAGCTCTAATCTTTGCACAAACATCAGTAAAATGGTTGGGCCAGAAATACCCAGCTCTGAGGATCTTATAAGTTGTGGTCCTCCAGAAATGATGTCCCCCACATAAGTTGTTATGAAAATCAGTTATGGTTCTTTGGGCCTCCTGTGGATCTAGACATCTCAACAAAACTCCTAGAGGATACTTCCAATACAAGACTTGATCAATAGGACAATACTTGATTTCTTTGAGTTTCAAATCTCTTACCTTGTTCTTGTTCAAACCATCAAGAGGCCGCAACTTCTACAGAAAATATATGATGTCTTTATACCAGGTGCATTCTATCAAGTTGAGGCTGACGTGAGAGTCTTTATAAAAAGTCTCATCTTGCTAATTTTCTGAGTTTATGTTCATGAAATTAACCCCCAAGGCTTTGCAATCCACTTGCTTCTTTTCCCATCTATATCAGGCTGGATCAATATCTCTTTCACTGAGGTTGAAGGGACATATGCAACAATATTTGAATGAAAAACATATATTTTGAAAGCCTTGAGACATTTGATCAAAGCATAAGCCTAGTTTTCCATGATATTATATCTCATTTCTACATCCCTCAATGCTCTGCTGAAAAAGGAAATAGGCTTCTCTAACCCCTCTGTATTTTTTTGTAGCTAAAAAACAGGCAATGTGTCAAATGAGGCAAAGGAAAATATCATAAATTCCTTAGAATAGTCAGGGATGATGAGCACAGGTGCTTCAGACAAAGCCTTTTTTATTTGGTCAAAAGAATCTCTAGCCTTCGCATTCCATTTCACCTCATTTCCCTTTCTGAGCATGGTTGTAATGTACTTCACTAATTCAGCAAAGTTAGAGATGAACCTTCTTAGAAAAATGATTTTACCCAAGAAAGACTGAACCTCTTTCTTAGATCTAGTAAAAATAATGTTTGGATGGCCTATACTCTACTTGGATCAATTCTTACCCCTTCTGCTGATACAATGTGCCCCACTAATTTACCTTCCTTCATAGAAAACAAAGATTTCTTAGGATTGATAGAGAGACCAAATCTTCTGCATTTCAGGAAGACCTTCTTCAAATGATGAAAATTCTCTTTGTTAGATTTTGAGAACATTGTAATGTCATCGAGATAGATGACCACAAATTTTTCTTTCTCCCCAATAAAGGCAATGGACATGGCTCGCTGGAAGGTTTCTCCTGCATTCATCAATCCAAAGGGAATTTTAGCATACATGAATGTGCCCCAAGGAGTAGTGAAGGTTGTCTTCTCTCTATATTCAGGCAGGATAGAGATATGATTGTAGCCAGAAAAGCCATCAAGCATAGACATCCTAGATGAACCAGTCACTCTCTGCAAAATTTGCTCCATCTTTGGCAAGGGGTAGTTATATTTTTTGGAGCTTATGTTCAAATTCCTGAAATCCACGCACAACCTGATTTCCCATTTTTCTTCCTCACAGGCACCAAGTTAGCCACCCATTTTGAATATCTCAAAGGAATGATGATCTGAGCATCCAACAAATTTTTCACTTCTTTTTCCATAATAGGCAGCAACATGGGATTTATTTGTCTGAGCTTCTGCCTAAATGGCTTAGTCTCCTCTTTCAAAGGGATCTTATGTTCAATAATGTTTGTGTCATATGTTCTAAAATATTTATATTTCGAGGAAAACACATTATCAAACTCTTTCAAAAGATTGGCATACTCAACCCTTTGTTCCTTTGACAAACTGCTAGACAATTTAACATACTTTGGGTCTTCCTTTGTTCCTAAATTGCATTTAGTCACATCATCATTTTCAGTTGAACCTTTAATCTTTATAGCCACATCATTTATGTCAAACAGTCTCTCCAAGGAGACAAGTCCTTTTGGAATATGGTTACTAGGTAACTAAACAATATGATGGTCAACAATTTTATTCAGAAAAATATCACCATGAGGGCCTTCTTTAGTATCCTAATCTTGATCAATATGTAAAGAAGAAAATTCATCCACAGTCTCAAGAAATATTTTTGTCTCAAGATTATCCTCAAAAACCTTCCAATGTTTGACATTATCATAAATATAAGGTCTATACTTTACTTCCACATCATACTTGAGTTTGGGGGGCAAAGGAACACTGAAATTACTTGTTGAGACAACCAAGGAATCTTCCATAATGTTCTCCTCTCTTGGAACAAATGAGATATTAAAATCCAAGAAGAAACTATCAACAAGATCCCAAACTTCATTTTTGTAGGTCCTCAACCTGCGGTGTTTATCTTGATACATATTTTTGACTTGATGAATAATTAACTCAGCATCTCCAAACACTGCTAGCTCTTTAATCCTCATGTATTTAGCAGCCCTTACACCCAAAACAAGAGCCTCATATTCTGCCACATTTTTTGTTGTTTAGTATTAAATCTTGTAAGACAGAGATATGGTCTCTTGGGTAGGAGAAACTTAGACTATCCTAGCACCAACACCTTCCCTAGAAGAGGCTCCATAAAAAAACATCTTCCAAACAGAGGTATTGGGAGGAGGTGTAAAGACCTTCATTTAATTTAAACCACCATTAATTTAGAACATAACAGTAAATTTGAAATTTACTTAATCTAGCACATTCAATCTAATTTTTCAATATATAAAATTTACTAACAATTTACATACCTCGCTCTGATGCTATCTGCAGCCGCTTGCTCCCTTCGCTTGAACCTGCTCCTTAGGACACCCCAAAACCAGCCACCCTACCGACTAGTACACCTAGCCCTAGGACATCAATGGATGTCCTAGCCCTCCGAGCCCAAAACCTCCTCAGCCCCCCC
>SNQJ01S0020477.1:4890-22980 GCA_010110895.2 Picea sitchensis
AAATCTCCACTGCAAAATCTCCCACTAAACCCAGGTTTATCACAGACCCAAGATAAACTTGATCTATCAAGACCGAGCCAAACCCTCAACAACAAAAGCGTCCCTCTGAAGCCAAAAAAGAGCTCTGATACCACATGTAAGTTTTAAACCTACCAAGTAAAGAAATGCATATAGATTCTTAAGCAAAATATAAATTAATCAATGGCTCATTCACATAGTACACAAAGATTTATATTGGAAACCCTCAACCGAGAAAACCTTTCTTATATTCATTATCTCGAATTTCACCATTCACCATACAATATATACAATGTTTTAAGGTATTCCGTAGATACCAAAACCCTAATCCCTTAATCAGGGATTAATTTAGTAAACCACTAAAAATAGAAAAATCCGCTAAAAATAGCAAAGAATATAACACCTACCCAACAGATTCACCCCCCCTCTGAGTAATCCCTGTATAAATCCGAGGGATCTTCAGACACAGTTGTCATATCTGATGCGCCCACACACACACATGCAAAGAATATAACACCTATCCAACAGATTCACCCCCCTCTCAGTAATCCAACAAAACACTTGTCAATGTAATTAATGTAACCATTTATAAGTATAATCATATATAGGGAATTTACATTGGAGATACTAAACGTGTCGCACTTTGATTTTAAGAAAGATAAGCTACAAATTAAATGTTGTATACTTCTAATCACTAACAAGTTTAGGAAGTTAATTAAACTTTATATATATACATTAATATTGAAACTTAGAAGTGACTTTGTATTTATGTTATTTTCATTACTTGGGAGTAGGGATGGAATTTGATTATTTGTCCGTCATATGAAGATTTGCTTGTCAAATATGGTTAAATTTTTTGGTTCTTTGTTAACATTCTTCGTTAAAATTCTAAAAACGAAGTTGTCAAAATCTCCAAATTTGATAGGTTGTTTTGTTTTTAAATTCCTATCCTGCTTGGGAGACATACACTAGCCACTTTAGAATTTAAGATTTTCAGAGTCTTGTCACTCACTATTTCATTCATAGCAGTCCAAAAGATCTAGGGCTAGTAACTATGGAGAGGGGAAAAGTTTTGTTCAACAATATACTATGAGTTAGGTGAGTACTTAGAAAATAAAATATGTTGTGCTCGCAAAATCTTACTTACCTAGAAGGTCTACCTTTGAACCACCTTGTCTTCTCTCTCTGTGGACAATACAATCATATGCATAAAGCCCCAAGGCTAGTAACTATTGATAAGGGAAAAGTTTCATTTGGCGATACATTTTGTTAGTTAAGTGAGTACTTATTGTTATCTCCTAAAATAACACTGTCATTTTACCAATTTTTAGGTGATAGGAAGAGGTCCAAAAATTCGTTTCCAAATTTTTTTAGGTGTGTTAGAAGGTCTGCTATTTGGATACAAATTTGGAAAAAACATCAATTTTGGTCTTGGCAATCGAATCTTTAAATCTCAGGTTTCGGTGGTTAAGAGGGGCTAAAAAAATGCTCATTAACCATTGAAAGTCTTGGTTTTCGGTGGTTAAGAGATGAAAATAAAGGCCCTGATAACCACCGAAAAAGTTTCTATGCGCAAAAGGAAAAAGCCTGTGCTTTTACACGAGCCATATCTCAAATGGGCGCAATCATTAATTTATAACCACCGAAAGTTTATCTAGGTGGTGATGTATGAAGTTCTTATGGCATCTTATCTAAAGATTTATGCCCTGTTCTCCTTTTAACTACCAATTGTCATTTCAGAATTAAGGCTCGACAGAAATCCAGAATTCCATGCATGATTTTCAGATAACAAAATTGATTTGTCACATAATCATTATGACTTCATTTGATTTCTATTTCAATTTCATTAATATTCAATATTGAATCCGAGAGTCATTGTTATTATCATGATCCCATGATTTCCTCATGCAAACTCATACTCAGAATCCAAAATCTCGTGATTTGTCAAGGTTGCCAAGTGGAATTCGAGTTCAATTGCTGGTTATTGAGCCATTTGTCATCCAATTCAAAGAAAAATCTGAGTCATTGTGATTCCCACGCAAATTAATTCGCCGCAGATCCATTTTTGAAAGTTACAGCTTTCGGTGGTTAAGGGGCCTAAATTTTGCCCCTCTTAACCACCGAAAGAAGTGCTTTCGGTGGTTAAGAGGACTAAATTTTTCCCCTCTTAACCACCGAAAGCCTGTAACTGGCAGAATCACCGAGTTTTTGCCCAGATCGAGATTTTTTGAGTTTGAATGGTATGAAACCTCTTCGAATGGACATTTGTTGAATTATCAAGTCAAATCTAATGACTATTTTTGAGGGATAAGGAAAAGAAGAGGTGTTTCAATCATATTCGGTATCTTTTTCAAAGATAGAAAATCAAGATTTTTGCACACTTCAGCAAATTCGAATTTTATCCTTGGAGGACAAAATCAAACAACCTTGGAAGGCGAGGCTTCACTTCATCAACACTCTATCACTCTTGAAAATCATTAGATATGGATTGACCTCATCTTGAGGGTCTCTTCCTAGTTTTTTGTAAATATTGTTTACTTTCTGTATTTAGAAAATTATATCCATTAATTTAGGATCTGAAAACTGTATTGTAAAGCTATAAAGATGACGACAAAAGATGAACAAAGGGTTCGATTTTGGAGACTCTTTCAGACTTTGTACTCAAGCTTCTCATTTTCATATTAAGTAATACAAGCTTCTTTTTCCATTACTTGTTCAGATTCCTATCTTCTTATCTAGTCTGTACTTGTACTTGAATGTTATATTCATGTTATTCACGTTTGTATAATGCCTGATAGCTGTCATCTTGTCTTTGCATTGATGAGTTAGAATTGCAAGTATTGTTTACTTATTGTAATCAACCATTCATATATGTTTATTGTATGATTCTGTTGGTATAGTAAGGATTCTCCACACATCCACTTATTTACAAACTCTCTAAACAGTAGTAGTTGAAAACCTTGTCAATCTAAGTGTGTTTATGTATGTCTTGAGTGAGTGAGGTTTGATTTAGTCATCTGACTTGATCCATTTGAGTAAATCATTGAGATATTAGTTAAGTTACCAGGCATCTCTAATATACAACCTAAGAGAGTTTCCTGGAGTGATAAAAAATTGGCGCCGTTGCCGGGGAGAGGAGATTGAAGCTCAACTTCCTTGGGACACGACACAGATCCAACTTTGATGATAGACAAAGCCTGGACATTTACTAGGTTGAAATCTTCTATCTGGCGAGTCCACGATTAAAGACTCCACTGGGGAGGATCCGATTGACAAAATATGAAGGAGTTAAATTTAAAATATAGGTACCAGTTCATTAGTCTGCTTCACGAACTGTTGTATTTATTTATCAACTCTTTCATGCTTTTCCCTTCGCATGTAAAGAGAATTATTTTCTGCTTTGTATATTCAAAAAATCATCATCCTTCTTGTATATATCCGTCTTTAGAAGAGGAAACCCAACAACCCTGCATTGTAGATGTATATTCTATATCTTTACCTTGGCCTATTGCTAAAGACGAGTTCTGCATTCAGATTCCCTCTGAATCCTAGCATTCATATAACCTTGAGGAGGTTGACTTGTTTCAAAACCTGTCCAGATCTCAGCCCCTCTTGCCATAATATCTGAACCTTGTCAACAACTTACCATCTCTCATGATCAACCCACAACCTTTCAAGTTAAGATCCATATGAATATGTTCAAACCTTTACAGCTACCCCATCTTCTTCATCCTTATCTTGATGATTGTTATGAATATCTCCCTTGGTTTTCCGGAGAAAATCAAGCTTCAGCTGAGAGACACTTGGAATCCTTTTTGGATTTTGTTGATCGTTTTTAGATTGTTCATGAAGATGTGATCATGAGATATTTTTCTAAATCTTTGATCAGAGATGTTGTTGTATGGTTTAAGGGTCTGAGAGATGATTCAATTGGCTCTTGGATCAAGTTCTCTAATGCTTTCCTGAAGTATTGGGGCGAGTACAAATCTTTAGATTCTCACCTTGCTGATTTCTATGCTTTGAAACGAGAGCAGGATGAAGCCTTGCCTATTTTCAATAGAAGGTTTTATCATGTTTATCATGACATGCCTTTGGAGATCCGACCTATAGAGACATTTTCCATCATAAGTTATATTATGGGTCTTCATTCAGAACTTGCCCTTCTTCTGTTAGAACGGAAGTCTCCATCCTTAACCCAGTTGTTTGAAGATTCTCAAGAGGTAGAGGAGAACATTCATGTTTCCAGAAGGATCCGAGATCAATATTTCTTTGAAAATATACAAGTATATGAGCAAGCAGAATGTCAGTATACTTCAGATTCTGAGCATGAGAGTTATGAGCTTGAAACAGTTTTGGAACAACAACGAGCATATGGGTTCATTTCAGATTCAGGTCAGGATTTTTCAATATTTGCTGAGTCCTCCAGAGATAGGTATGCTTGTGAAATTTATGATCAATTTGTAAATAAAGAAGAGCCTATGAAGAATGAGGACTGCATAAGAGATTACATGTTCTTCGCTGATCCTTTTTCATGTGATGGAAATCCTGTTTTGTTATCCTCTTGTGAGCATTGTTCTGATAAGGAAATTGTAGTTTTTGATGATCACGAGTTAATCTCAAAAGAACCAAAAGATTATTCATCTTCTGTTAGAGAAATAGTCATGGTTGAGCAAGTGTCTGCTATAGATGAGCAACATGATTCTTATCTTCTTCTTGAGGATCCAGTGGCAACCTTCAGGGACTTATACTTTTAAGAGAAACTGAAGATTTCAGATTTCCTTAGCTTGCCATTGTTTATGGGTGAGTATGGTTTCTTGGATGAACTCTTATCACTATTGTTTCATGTCCAACTTCATCTGTTGATCAGTGATAAAGATGAGATTGTTTCAGTATTAAAATTGCTTGGATGGATGTTATGTAAATCAAATTTTACCTAACCCAAATGCAGATCCGGTTAGAGTAGGGATAGGCAGAGGAATAAGCTCGCCATACGAGCAGTTAGATATTTTTCAGTTGTTGATTTCATGAATAAGTAGAAGGTTGCATGCAAGTTACAGGTTTGCAGAAGAACAGTTGCACAGGTCAGATGAATCCATGCCCAATGCCAAAGGCATCCAGATGACTCCATGCCCAATGGAACTACAATTTCAAAGCTATGCAAATATTGTTTTCAGATTTTGGTTGAATAAGAAGAGCAGGATACCGATTGCACAGGCCACATGACTCCATAGCCCAACCGATAAGGCGACTGGAACTACTTGTTCTTGGAACCTCACTGGGATGATTCCATCCCCGAGTAGGAGCTAGATGTTATCTCCTAAAATAACACTGTCATTTTACCAATTTTTAGGTGATAGGAATAGGTCCAAAAATTCGTTTCCAAATTTTTTTAGGTGTGTTAGAAGGTCTGCTATTTGGATACAAACTTGGAAAAAACATCAATTTTGGTCTTGGCAATCAAATCTTTAAATCTTAGGTTTCGGTGGTTAAGAGGGGCTAAAAAAATGCTCATTAACCACCGAAAGTCTTGGTTTTCGATGGTTAAGAGACGAAAATAAAGGGCCTGATAACCACCGAAAACGTTTCTATGCGCAAAAGGAAAAAGCCCGTGCTTTTGCACGAGCCAGATGTCAAATGGGCGCAATCATTAAGTTATAATCACCGAAATTTTATCTAGGTGGTGAGGTATGAAGTTCTTATGGCATCTTATCTGAAGATTTATGCCCTGTTCTCCTTTTAACTACCAATTGTCATTTCAGAATTAAGGCTCGACAGAAATCCAGAATTCCATGCATGATTTTCAGATAACAAAATTGATTTGTCACATGGGCATTCATTATCTCCAGTCACGAGGATACAGAATCATTATGAATTCATTTGATTTCTATTTCAATTTCATTAATATTCAATATTGAATCCGAGAGTCATTGTTATTATCGCGATCCCATGATTTCCTCATGCAAACTCATACTCATAATCCAAAATCCCGTGATTTGTCAAGGTTGCCAAGTGGAATTCGAGTTCAATTGCTGGTTATTGAGCCATTTGTCATCCAATTCAAAGAAAAATCCGAGTCATTGCGATTCCCACGCAAATTATTTTGCCGCAGATCCATTTTTGAAAGTTACATCTTTCGGTGGTTAAGGGGCCTAAATTTTGCCCCTCTTAACCACCGAAAGCCTGTAACTACCAGAATCACCAAGTTTTTGCCCAGATCGGGATTTTTTGAGTTCGAATGGTATGAAACCTCTTCGAATGGAAATTTGTTGAATTATCAAGTCAAATCCAATGGCTATTTTTGAGGGATAAGGAAAAGAAGAGGTGTTTCAATCATATTCGATATCTTTTTCAAAGACAGAAAATCAGGATTTTTGCACACTTCAGCAAATTCGAATTTTATCATTGGAGGACCAAATCAAACAGCCTTGGAAGGCTAGGCTTCACTTCATCAACACTCTATTACTCTTGAAAATCATTAGATATGGATTGACCTCATCTTGAGGGTCTCTTCCTAGTTTTTTGTAAATATTGTTTTCTTTCTGTATTTAGAAAATTAGATCCATTAATTTAGGATCTGAAAACTGTATTGTAAAGCTATATAGTTGAAGACAGAAGATGAACAAAGGGTTCAATTTTGGAGACTCTTTCAGACTTTGTACTCAAGCTTCTCATTTTCATATTAAGTAATACAAGCTTCTTTTTCCATTACTTGTTCAGATTCCTATCTTCTTATCTAGTCTGTACTTGTACTTGAATGTTATATTCATGTTATTCATTTCACATTTGTATAATGCTTGATAGTTGTCATCCTGTTTTTGCATTGATGAGTTAGAATTGAAAGTATTTTTTACTTATTGTAATCAACCATTCATATATATTTATTGTATGATTATTTTGGTATAGTAAGGATTCTCCACACATCACTTATTTAAACTCTGAACAATTCTGCTGGTATAGTAAGGATTCTCCACACATCCACTTATTTACAAACTCTCTGAACAATAGTAGTTGAAAGCCTTGTCAATCTAAGTGTGTTTATGCATGTCTTGAGTGAGTGAGGTTTGATTTAGTCATCTGACTTGATCAATTTGAGTAAATCATTGAGATATTAGTTAAGTTACCAGGCATCTCTGATATACAACCTAAGAGAGTTTCTTGGAGTGATAACACTTAGAAAATAAAATACCTTGTGCTCACAAAAGCTTACTTGCATACAAGGCCTTCCTTTGAACCACCTTGTCTTCTCTCTCTACGGACATTACAACCATACACATTTGTCAACGATCATATAATTTGCACTTATTTTTTTCCATTGGACCTTGAAAACAAGCTCACTTCATGTTGAGCAATTATGTTTCCACACATGCTCCGTGGTTTGAATTTTAGAGGTGGATCTACTTGACAAGAAGGAATTGGATTATGATCATATTCCATTAAAACTTTTACCTAGGTGCACTTTAACATGGTAAGTGTTCAAGTTCTCAAGATTTTTGTCATACTTTTAATTTTATTTGCCAAAAAACAACTTAACTACATGTAGTTGTTTTTAATGACCTAAGTCTATCTATGTTTCTAATGGTCATTATAATATATATATTGATTTTTTCGTTGATCATATGTATACGAATAATGTATTAATATGATGAGAACTTGAGGTTGTATCAATGACACCTATGAACTTCAATTCTTTATTTCTTTCATACAGACTTATATTGTCTTTTTGAGATGGTTACTAACAAAAATTTATATGTAGATATGTTTAATCAAGACACACATTTTTGTTTCAACTGAAAGCCAAATTGTGAAATCATAGTATATACAAAGAGTTCTTGAAATATGTACACATATACATCAATGAAATAATCAATCACACAAAGTTACAAATCTCTACAGGTTACTTTGCAAATGTATTGTAAATAATTTGTGTTAATATAGATTCCATGGAGCTACAACATAATTATCTTTTATGAAATCAATGTAAGTAAATGAAAGTGAGAGAATATTTGAGAATGAACCATACTTTTTCAACTCGGTTGGCCTTTACCTACGATTATGGATCGATAAATTCAGCCCAAACAAAGAGGATTTATTTGTTGTCCCGGTATGGATTCAGATCTATTCCCTACTTCTGCTATATTGGGATCTAGAAATCCCATAGGGCACTAGTAACACACTTGGGACCTTTCTCAAAATCATCGATGTTTACCTAAACGTTTTGAAACCCATGCCAGCCTCAATTTGCTTAAGTCATTGAAACTCTAATTGGATCCATACAAACAACTATGAGTATATCCCCTCCTATTGTAGAAAGTGCCATGCCCATGGTTATCTATTCCATGACTACCCTCTGAATGTCTCTCAAGATCCTGCGAAGAATCCACATGCCAAAGATGATGAGGATTTTGAGAGGGTCTCAACCAAAAGAAAATACCTCAGAAAACCCCCTATGCAACCCAATCCTAAAGGCACAAAAATCAGTAACAACTTCAAAATATTTCCATCCACCCGAGAGAAAAGCCAGGAAATAGAGTAGATCAATAAATTGCACCAGGAATAACATGCATATGAGAAACAAGTACATGTAGATCAAAATAAAAAACAAATCAATGAGTTCGAATCAACATGGACATGGTTCATCATAACAAAAGAGGATGAGGATATGTGTAATACCGCAGTTTCCCCCAACTTGTAAATATAACTGTAACTTTTCAAAAGACTATGGCAGACTAAATATGTGTGAATGTTGGATTTGATGAACCTTTTTGTTATAAAAGGTAATATATGTATTTCTGTTATGAATTAAAATGGATAGTGTTTCATAACTACTGAAAGGGGGGTTTGCAAAGATATATCATGATGCTATGAGAGAGATGGTGAGGGGAACCATAAATAGTTGATATGATCCCCACCCAAACAATACCTTATTGGAATTAATTGCTCAGACCCAAAACAATCCTCTGACCCATAAATGACTTACCTGTCAGGTTGGTAGTTGGAAAAGTCCTCCTCCAGAGTTAATGAGGAGATGGGGCATAGTACCCATCTCCAAGACTTCTAGACCTGACCACGAGATGGGGATTCATACCCACACAACTGTGTTGAGGAAGGAAAGAAAGGAAGTAATTTGGTGGGCAGAGGGATATCTACGAGAAGCAGAGTGGAGAGACTAATCTCCAGAAAAGAGAAGAGTGCTTGCAATTTTGTTATCGGATAAATCGGTAGGTGCAGACACTAACATATCTCCCTAGATCCACCTGGATCTAGAACAAAATAGGTCATGACATGACTCTTTCCCTAAGTTGTAGTCATTGAATCTACTAATAAGAAGGAATGAGTGACATACCTTTATATCGCTTCCTTAGGTCTCTGTTGTTCCCACTTCGCTCCGGTGCTCTTGTGAAATCAGGTCCAAGACAACACAGACCAACCAAAGTGAAGACAACAAAGTACATTCAATGTCAACCTATGCATATGATCAAGGAGTTATGCAATAAAACAAGAGTGATTTTATGGAAAAGGGACATGCCGCTGTATTATATTAAATGAAAGTAGAAGATACAAACGGATTGCCTTGATGTCGCAAGCTTCCTTTCAGTGACACTTGGTTCCAACACACACACTTGCTCTACACTTGCATGAAGAAGATCCAATACAACTTGATAGACCAAATAGAGTCTTCAAGCTTCTATCCAAGCAGAGTTCTTCACACAATTCTTTCACCAATTCTTCATTCAATCTTGCTTAACCTTTTCCATGAGAAACCTTTCAATATATAGGAGAAGGAGAGATGGTTAAATGGATGAGGATGATCCCACTAAATCTGAGAAGTCAGTAGGATGCCAACCATGCGAATGCCAACTCATTTTCTAGAAGATTCCCTTCTAGAACCTTCATGACCTCTTCTCTTTTCCAAGCTTTGAAACAGGTTCACACCCTACCTATAGAGCAGTCTGCAAACAATTCACACCCTAAGTTTGGGTTTCCTGTGAGAATGAAGGATTTTCGCACCCTGTAATATAGGCAGCTTGCGAACTCATCTTAAAAATGTGTTTTTTGGAAGGAGACAACAGTCACTTTTCTCAGGCAAAAAGTACTTGTGGGAGCCTAAATACATCACTTGTAGAGACATCACCAGAGTGACCAAAATCATGTGTAACAAAATGCCCCCCAAAGTATGAGGCCAAAACTTGTGACAGTTGAAATACTTTGTAAAAAGCGTGTGTGTGTCAGAAACAAGGAGCACACTTAATTAGAAACCTGTAAACAACCAAGCATCTGCAGAATATAATACCACTTATGAGGTAGGCATTCCCATGCTCATATCACAAATGAATGGAATCATAAACATAGGTCATGGCCACCAATCATACACCGTGGATCCATGCCATCAAAATGCTACATAGGCACCAGGAATAACTGTGGATCTATGTGAGAATACTTGAATTAAGACGACATAGCCACATGACATACAAAGTGGATCTATGTGCCGATAGAAATCATACATACTCCATTGTAGCCTGGATAAAAAAAGATGAGACCCAAGGTCTTCAATCCCGTCACCTGAAAGTACGAATCTAACCATGTGATTACATGTGCTAAAGTCAAACATGGTAGAAACTACTTGATTACTGGTCATTGATGAAAACCGTTAACAAGTGTGAGGGAAATCACCATTGACGTCAACGATTCCCAAGGTAGAAAAGTACAATCCAAATGAATGCGAATTCATGAGTTGAAGTCGAGCACTCGACAGAATCTCTTGATCAGGGATCAATGATGTGAAACCCCTGTCGAAAGCGAAGAGACCTACCATTAAGGCATGCAGGTTCCAAGGTACTAGATGATTTCTAAGTCTCATTTTTGGATAATGAGTTGGAGACGACAAAACAAGACTCGTCACAGGAGGGCCTTGATGTATCCCCCATCAATGACACGAAATAAGTAACAGATTTTGAGGATGAAACAAAGTATGAATACGGGTCGAAATGGACACAGGGAAGACCGACATAGTAAGAATGGACAACTACAGATGGCCGACTCAATAGAAGGCTCGTGTGAACTTCTCTTGAACATATGAACGACAGGACCAAGGACTTGGCAACACTAACTCAAATACGACCCAAGATATGACCTTGTAGCAAGTCGAATGAGAGACAAATGGATTTCCCAACCCGGATTCAAATGATGAATAAGGGGTGTCATGTTCAAGAGCGACGCTTACTGCCATTAATATGAATACAAAAACACATCCCTTTCCCAAAATTCTCCCCACCATTTCTGGCGAGTACCTCTTTATTTTTACACAAGCTTGACGAGGATAACATATGCTTGTCGATGTAAGCTCATCCTTCAGATGAGTCCCTTGGAGTATGTTTAACGAACCCTAGGAAGGAGTGGTTCGGTCCCATTGCGGGTCTTTCTATGTTTGTTTAACGAGTCCAAGGATAGAAAACTCGGGGTTTTTTCATGTTTTGAGAGTCTGAAAAACACTTAAAGAGAACTCTCCCAGTTCCTTTTTTGTAAAAGAGTTCGATGAGACCGAAAAAGTGATAAACTATCGCCCATCGAACATTTTTTTCAAATACTTTAACGACCATGAAAAGAACAAGATCGCTCGACAATCTTTTCATTTTTATGGAGCGTGAAAAGAGCTTAAAGGATACTTCTTAACGTTCATCGTTTTCATGTTACCATGACGAATACGAATTTCGAGAAAAATTATACTTGGTTACGTTCTCATATATTTTTGAGCACGAGAACGAATGAAGACTGAGCTCGAGGTTTTTTCTAAAAAATCCTAAAAAAGTAGTCGTACATGCGACAAAAGAAAAAACACCCGTACCCCCTCGTTCGGACTTCAAAGTTGCGATATCTGCAAAAAACCACACTCACAAGACTATTAGGGTATTAGGTTTTATAGACAAAGTAATAAAAATAATATAAAAAATTAAAAAAAAATAGTAAAAAGTGAATAAATATGGGTAAAAAGGGATTTTTACCATTTCATTGTGATTTTGCCAAAAACTTGTCCAACATACCTCATTTTCCCCCAAATTTATTTGCTCGTTTGCGGGAGGCATAAGTGATCATTCGGCGAACCGTTTCACCCAACGAGGTAATCTCTTGATTCTCTAACTTTTCCATGGTTTATTTTTGGTTTTTATTGGCATTTTTTTGGGTTTTGAGTCCATTTTAGGGTCTGAACATGCGCCCAAGCATTCTCGTAGGTGGGCCATGCGGGACCTGCGAGAATCTCGCACTGTGCAAAAGGCTCACCTGCGGGGGCCGAAAAATGGATTTTAAAGTAAGGTTTTGCTCAATAAAAATTATGCAAGAGTTTAAAACAAGTTGCTGACTTCTCTCTCATGGCTCTTTTGAAGGTGTTTGACCATCACAATTTTGGAATGGAGAGAAAGAGAACATGAGGAGGATGACGCCATTGCCGGGAATGACCCGGGTACAGTCGCTTCCCTCCGGGACTGTGGGATTTTGAAATTTTTCAGGATTCTAGGGATGAGAGCCCAACTCAGGTTGTTGGAATACTTGGTCCACATGTGGGACGTGGATCAACAGTTATTTCACGTGGGAGTCCATACCCAGACACTAGATATCGAGGATATCTATTTTCTAACAGGGTTGTCACAACGTGGATACCATGCTACTTTGACCAAAGGCAGAGGTGGCGAACTCCCTATGAGTGAGTATTGTTGCCAATATTGTGTTCTGGAGGCAGAGAGAAGCAAGGGTAAGGTTTCTATTTGGGGGGTCCAATATTTGACCCTATAGACCATCTTGTTTACTATTGCACACATGTCTAGGAGCACAACTCCACACATGGCTCTCCAGAGCTATTTCCAATATGCCATAGAGTGCACAGAGCCTCGGGTCTTCAACTGGTCAGATGCAGTTCTCCGCAGTATGAAGAGACAATTGACGAAGTGCAGAAAGGGTGACTTGAGGCAGTTTGGGTACATATCACTTTTGGTGTCATTCTTCCTCGAGAGGGTCCCACTGCTGTGATTACAGGTTGATTGGGGTTTACCGGCCCCACAGGATCTGAGGATGCTGAGGTGGTGCAACCTCATGGCTCAACACGTAGCAGGGCCTATAATCAAGTATAATGATTCATTTTTTGACTGGTTGAGGCCCCATATGATGATGATCGATGACTACGCATATGCTGGTTTACATTTCCGAGGGGATCTAGATTTGGCCCTGTCCGAGGATGCTCAGTGGGGTGACTTAGGTAAGAAGTACACATTTTGTTCTTTTTAAATGTTTTTGCAAATTTTATCGTATGAAATGTTTTTATGTTTATCCAAGAACTAATCAAAAAATTTATTTTTGATGACACAGATGTGGGGCCATATCGACCTCCAACAACATCTCCTAGTCAATGATGAGGAGAAGTGGCTCCATTGGCGATATGAGATGCCAAAGACTACGAGGCAGTGGAACAGAACTTGGAGGGGTTGACCGTGGATGCTTCAGATATTGCTATTGGGGAGATCCTGAGATGTTACCAACGCCATACTGTGGGCGTGTCCGAGTCTCTCAGTCGATTGCTTCGTAGGGTAGCCCGAGTAGTTGTGTGTTATCGTAAGCGTCATCCATGACGCTACTTTGTAGAAGCTATGGGCTTCGTATTTTGAGATTTTGGTCCTTGGAAAGAAACTTTTTGTAAAAACTTTTGATCGTTATATACATATATACGGCTTCTACCGGCTTATTTTGTGTTGTGTTATACATGTGATGTGTGATTGGTTTATAAATGGCCCAAATGTCTGTCTAACACATAGTTAGCTAATGCATCAGTCAATGTATTTAGACATCTAGGAATGTGCTGATATTAGATATAATCAAAATAACGTTCCAAGAGGCGAATTCGTAAATATACCCGTAATAAAGTAGGACTTTGGATAACATAGAGGTTACTTAACTGTAGTACTACTAGCTGCGAATCAAGTCGTATAACCAGGTGGCAGATATCAATAAAAATAGAATCAATCAACAATTCGATGATGACGCTATATTCTGCAGTATTATTGGTCACACGATCGAGGCACACACATCGTAGACTGATAAGTTTGTTTGTAGGGGTGTAAATTGCCCATGCAGCAGAAGCAAGGTTCTGAGTACTATGGCTAGTGCCATCGGTGAAGCCGATGTGGGGTGGCGAAGACTCTGACATTTGGAAACCAAGCACAACGCAAGATCAACGGTTGAGGGCAGAGACCAAATAACAAAAAAAGCATACTAAAGTAACAAAAAGTATGATATAATAAAATACAAGCACTCATGCACAGGTGGTCTTAAGCATAGTACTTCTTTAAGTATAACCCATTTCTGGGTTCACTCAAAGGGATATCGTTGTAGTCCACTAACTCACAAGCTCCTTTCTCCAAAACTCGTCTAACGATATAAGGACCTCGCCACATAGCTTTAAATTTTTTGGATCCTAGCATATCCCGATCTTGTTCATAAAGGAGAGCCAGACCGCCTTCAGAGAAAACGCGTGGCTTGACATGTTTGTCGTATTGGGATTTGACGCGTTTCTTCTGGGCTTCTATAACTAGGGTGTCTTTGTGACATGTTTTCTCTAATTGCATGAGATACAACAGACGTTCTTCTTCGACATAAGTGTTTGGGAGAAGTTTGACGGCTAGTTTTAGGGAGGGTATCTCACATTCAATCGACAAGATGACTTCTAGACCATAGAATAGATGGAATGGTGTAAACCTGGTAGCAGACTTAACAGATGTCCGGTAAGCCCACAATGCTGAAAACAACATCGTGTGCCAACTCATTTTGTGAATCCCTATCATTCGTCGAAGCATGGTAATGAGGATTTTGTTTATTGCTTCAACTTGGTCGTTAGCTTGTGGGTAATAGGGTGTTGAGTTATCATGGCGAAGACCTAAATTTTCAGTGAGTTCGGACATCATGAAGTTTCTAAAGTGGCTACCGTGGTCAGTAACGATAGCTTGAGGAACACCAAACTGAGCAATGATGTGATTGAATATAAATAATGCTACAGTCCTTACGATATTGTCGAATGTTGGCATCGCCTCAGCCCATTTCATAAAATAATCTACGGCTACAATAATGTATCCATGCCCCCCGACCAAGTGAGGGTGACATGTCATGAAATTGATACCCCATTTCACAAAGGGACCAACAGAGACCACAGGGTGTAGAGGAGCAGGGTGTGATTGTATTTTATTGTTGTAGGTTTGGCAAGCGTGGCATTTTTGGACGACAATTATACAATTGTTGAATAAAGATGGCCAAAAATACCCTGCTCGTAAGATCTTCCGGGCAGTAGCATACCCAGACATGTGACCACCACAGGCTCCAGAATGGCAGTCATTTAGGGCTTTCTTGGCTTCGTCAAATGTGAGGCAACGTCGAAAAATAGATTTAATCCCACGATGATAAAGAGTATCACTGAGGATAATATACTGATGGGCTTGGTAGCGTATTTGACGGCGGTCAACGCTAGACAAATTGGGACAAAAATTCTGGGTCTGGAGATATATGATGATATCTTTGTACCAAAGGTCGTCGGAACTAATCAGGAAAAGGGATTCATCAGGTAATGAATCTGCTACTACATTTTCCATCTCAGAGCAGGGAAGGTCGCATATCAACTCGACAAACACCAATGATTTCTTGGACTTAGCGCATTCAAATTCTAAGTCAAACTCCTGGAGTATTACGATCCATTTGGAGTATTTCCCCCCTAGAAATCGGCATGTAAGAATGTGCTGCATAGGGTTGTAGTTAGAAATTACCGTAGTCTTGCGAGAAAGGATATAGTGCCGAAAATGTTGAACAGCTTGGACGGCTGCCAAGGCCAGTTTTTCAACATGTAAATACTTGGTTTCGGTAGTCGTGAGACTCCGACTCAAGTAATATATGACATGTTCGTCATGAGAATCATCCTCCTGGATGAGAACCATAGTGATGGTATAGCCCGAGGCTGCAAGGTAAAGGAAATAATCCCGACTGTAATCAAGTGGGAAGAGTAGTGGGGTACATGTCAAAGACAGTTTCAAAGCTTCGAAATCTTTGTTGGTAGTGGTATCCCATATGAACTCAGAACCTTTCTTGAGTAGTCGCGTAAATCCAAGAGTTAGCTCAGCATAGTTCGGGATGAAACGACGGAGAAAGTTTGCCTTCCCTTGCAAACTAAGTAACTGGCGAAGTGAGGAAGGAGGAGGGAGATTGAGAATCACCTTGACCTTCAAAGGATCTACCCTGACCCCTTGATGTGAAACAATAAAGTCCATAAGTCAACCAGATTCTACACAAAAAAAACATTTGTGGGGATTCAAGCGTATATGGTAAAACTGACATCGAAGGAAAATGGCGTGGAGGTGTATTGGAGGATCTACACAGTGCATGGAATGAGTGGGTAAATCATCGAGATATGGCTGCACGATGTGCTTTACATCATGAAAGGCGTAAGACATAGCACGTTGAAAAGTCTCGTCGGCATTCTTTACACCAAATGGAAGTTTCTGGTAGGCGAAAGTGCCCCAAGGACAAATAAAAGCGGTCTTGTGTTGGTTTGCGGGTATGATATTGATTTGATTATATCCAGAGAAACCATCCATCAGAGAGAATATTTCACTTCCGGCACAATCGTCGACGATTTGGTCAATGAAGGGGGTAGGAAAATTGTCTTTAGGACAAGCTTTGTTAATGTCCCTATAATCAACGCACACACAGATTGTGCCTTGTTTCTTGTCAATCAGAACAAGATTGGAAACCCAGTCAGATAGAGCCAGAGGGTAAATAAAGCCATATTTGAGAAGTTTCTCAACTTCAAGCTTGATAACGGCTGCTTTATGTGGGTGGACCAGACAAAGTCGTTGCCGGATGGGTTTAGTGCATGGGTATGTCTTAATCTCATGTACCACAATGTCAGGGTCAATCCCTGACATTTCTTCATAGATCCATGCGAAGATGCCATGAAATTATTGGAAAAGAGACTTGTAGGTGACAACTTCGTCATGGGAACACGAAGCTTCGATATGCACATTTTTGACAACTTCAGGTTTTATGGATATGTTGAGGGGGATAGTGGGTGAGATATTACTTAAGTTCCCTTCGTAGAACATATCGTGTGTAGACTCGGGAACGGTATAAATGATGACAATGGTCGACGGGGTCGAGTGTCGTTGGTAACCCTCGATGGTGTGTTGTTCCAGGAAGAGGATGGAACGATGATGTCCATCATCCCAAGGGGTGTCTTCGACAAACATAATAGACATAATCATCTCGTCTGTAGGAAAAATGACGCGGAATGGATCTGGAGATAAATCACCAAGAGAGGGGGTTGCCGATTGAATGGCTTGAAAAGAGGATTTGACTGGACTCAAATCCATTTCGTCGCCATAACGAAGATGAATGCCGGGGTTGGGTACCATCCACGGGTCATAAGACGCAGGGGTTCTGTGAACAGAGGTGGATATCATGTTGATCGATGCAACAAATGGGTGTGGAACATCAGGTGGTGGGATGGGGAAAGTACCCATCAAAGAGGAATCTTTAAGAAGACCCACACCGATGTTCTCATATCCAGGGGGGGTTTTGCAATGAAAGGTACGTTGCCAGTACATGCATCAGAGTGAAAGAAGGCCAATTGGTCTACGGTAACTACTTTTCCTTGATGTGGGAAACACACGACACGAAAAAGTGTGGACACAAATGCACACATGGAATCGATCCAGCTACAACCAAGTAGAAGGTTGTAATCGAGAGGAGCGTCAAAGACCTCCACTTCAACGTTGACCATTTTTCCTTCTAACGTAATAGGCAACGAAGGGAGGACACCATAAGGCTTAAAACTAGAGCCATTGAAGGCTTTGAGTGTGTTGTGGGATTCAGTCAAAGGAGGAGAGCTGATGGATTTCCAACAGGTAATAGACATGACACACGTCGAAGCACCCTCATCAATAATTGTTCTACAAATGTTTTTGTCGGAGACAATAACTTGTATTTGGAATGCGAGTTGAGGGGGTAACCTTGGAATGTGATCTTCCAAGTAAAAAATTATTAAATTCG
>SNQJ01S0020477.1:29053-63646 GCA_010110895.2 Picea sitchensis
GAAGATTCCCTTCTAGAACCTTCGTGACCTCTTCTCTTTTCCAAGCTTTGAAACAGGTTCACACCCTACCTATAGAGCAGACTGGGAACAATTCACACCCTAAGTTTGGATTGCCTGCGAGAATGAAGGATTTTCACACCCTGTAATATAGGCAGCCTACGAACTCATCTTAAAAATGTGTTTTTTGGAAGGAGACATCAATCACTTTTCTCAGGCAAAAAGTCCTTGTGGGAGCCTGAATACATCACTTGTAGAGACATCACGAGAGTGACCAAAATCATGTGTAACAAGCTCTCTGGTTCAAAGGAGAACTGAGAAACAAGCTCACTCTGGGTGCAAGAAGTGGCTGGAAACGTTTTTAGTCCAAGATGATAAACGCGGCTGACGAGTGACTCTGGAAGTACTCATGTAGACCCCCTTGCTTGGTATAGAGAAAACCAGTTTCCAAGCCCCTGTGGGAGGAGGAGAGTAACCTTCGTCCCTGACTATCATGGAGGAAGAACAAAGAGTCTCTCTTAGAGCATCATGGTGTAGCTCGGGGGTGGCCAAAAATAAATCCATTCAGGAGTGGCTGTGCCTACGGTTGGGTGGAAATAGGCACCTCTTTCAACAATCGCTTCACGATTCTGGTTTTTTGATAAGTATTTTCATATTCTGTGTACTGAAATGGAAATGATGATTGAATATATATGTCTATGACTAAGTTCTGCATTAATGATTAATGTAGAAATGTGTATTTTCTCTCTGTGAACCCATGCTTTTGAATGGTCTTTTGTTTTCCTCATCTTAGAAGTTAGAGAGTTATGGGATATAACTATGCAAGAGAGTCGGGGTAGGATTAACTGGAATGCTTAAGTCCAATCGACCTCTCGAATACACCATTGTAGGAATACCAAGTTAAAACTCTATGGAAGGAGGGTGCCTCCTTCAAACCCTTCACCCGTGTGATCGAGGGCCCATGTCCATATCCTTAACCAATTCATGGCTAAGGGATTAGTGTGTAGCCCACGAGAATTTTCGGAGGACCCATATGACCAAGGTCTAAGAACCCTGCACTAGACCCAGAAAGGAGCTAAACCTTTCTGGCTTCAGAACTCCCGGAGTTTAGAGCTCCAGAGTGTTACAACTTTACCATTTACAAACTGGCTGAAGGAAACTTGTGTTACGGTTACCCATGAGGTTGATCGACGTTTGGTGGTTTCCCTAACCATGGCAGATAGACTTGTCCCACCGTTAAACCCTGACCCATTTACCAATCATGAAGTAATGCGAGCTGCAGATCCGAACGTATTCAAGAGTCCCCCTGGCCATTGGATCTACACCGAGGTAAGTCCGACGTTGACCATTTTGAGATAAAAGAGGTATTATAACACCAAATTCCCCGAACGTCGTAGTCACAAATTGAAGTGAGCCATGGATTTGGGGAGTCTGTTAAGAACCCCTATTAACCATCCGATCAACCAGTGGAGGGACTCACGCACGATACTTTGATGAAGTCCTACTTCGGGAGAGTGGAGTTGTCATAACACCGAAAACCCTGAAGGCTAGAGCTATGAAGTAATGGAGACGATATATCTAAGGACCCTTCAGGATCCCCCATAACCATACATATAGACCGCGATCAGCCTGACATTGACCACTCTAGTTGCAAGGATGAAACCACACAACGAATCCCTTGAACACCGAAGTTACGAAGTAACAGAGGCCGTAGATCAAGAGATATATGTGGACACATCTCAACTATGAGATATAAGGGTGTCGGAAGGCCATCAGGTTGGAGTGACATGGCACACTCATGTCAACCAGGGTGATGTGGACCCACGATTGACGTGCCACGTGTCACCTTGATTCGTATGTTTCGCAGACCCTATATGCCCATTAAAATGTGACACGTGTCACCCAATGTAGGGGCCATGTGTCATCTCTAATTTGTCATGTGTCACCCCTTGTACATACTTTCTTATTCCATCTAGCGGGTGGAGTGATCTGGACCCACCTGTTCTCGCCTCCGCGTTTAATACATCACCACGTGCGAGGGTGGATCCTTTAGGAGTCTGGGACTTCGGGACTCCGGAGGTTTAGGGTGTAGTGTCATAGACAAGCTGAAAGGCCCGAAGGTCAGAGCCATGTGGAGATATTTTGAGCTCCTTTGGGAGTTTGGGAATTCGAGACTCTGAAGGACATGCGTGCAAAAAGGAGAAGGGACGTTCAGTGCCGAAGCGTCGAACACCAAACTTCCCTCTAGCTTATGTGTTAAATGAGTATCAAGTCCCGCCGTCAGATTAGATGGTGGATGAACTTCCACAATGGATGTAGGTACATGGAGATTGTATGGATGAGATGGAACCACATGGGTGCCACATGGCCCTCAACTAATAGCGTCCTAAGAGCTTTTGGAGGCCATAACTTGCAATCCAGATCTCAGATTTGAGCCTAGTAGTAGTCGTTAGAAATCTATAGGCGAGTAGAAGAGGATGAAGACCTCAGACAGAGGATTCGAGACGACTAGAGTAAGAATTTTTTTTATGCCCCATCCCTAGAAAAGGGTACTTAGGGGTCAGGTGTGTTACAAATTGGTATTAGAGAAGGTAACAACACTTGGCCTACTTTGGCTCATGAACGAGTTGCTTAAAGATATTATTAGAGAACTTTTAGGGGTGATGCCCTATATTACTCCATTCCTAAGAGGCTTGTTTAAACCTCTACTGAAGGAAGGAATGAAACTTTATGCTGTTGTATGTGTTTTGAAAAATATGAATTGTGTGTTGTTCATAAAGTGGTAGATCATTAACTAACATAGAATGTTTTATCAACACTCAAGCAGTCAGTGGATCACAAGAAAACTACAACATAAAGGGTGGTGACACACCATGAATTGGGGGAAATATCCCACAATAGAGAGGAAGAATTTGATGAAAGGAGGGTGGTGGAAACCCCTCCCGATTTGGTTGAAACCATAAGAAGCCTCATGACATGATTACAGAGTTGTAAGGCTGACAATGAAAGGATGAAAAAAGAGCAAGAAAAGAAAACTAGAATTAATAGAGTCTTACTGCAAAGATGATTAGATATACAAAGGCAACTACAAAATGGACTAGCACCCAATCATGTGGACAAACATTGTACTAAGAAAATCCAAGGTCCACCTGAGATAAGAAAGCATGGTCTTGAAAGTGACCACACAAGAAGGAGCACCTCAAAGAAGGCCCAACATTGATCCAAAAGACACTCATTGGAAGAATCTTATGGTGAGGAAACTAGCTCACATTCCCAAAGGAGAGGAAATAAGAGGAAACATTCCTAGAGCCACGACCCTGAAGAATTCAAGAAATCCAAACCACCCACTTTCAATGGAGAGATTAAGAAGGAGGAGGAAGAAGAAGTTTGGATTCTTGGCTTGAAGAAGTACTTCAGAGTTCACGACTACTCTGAAAACTTAAAGGATCGAATAACCATTTTCAACCTGTATGGAAAGGCCTCCATTTGGTAGGAGGACCTTAGGAATGTAAAAGGAATCCATGAGAAGGACTTTTCATGGAAACAATTTGAGAAATACTTCAAGAAGAAGTACATGTAAGAGAAATACTTTGATGGGAAGACCAAGGATTTCTATGAACTCAAGTTAGGACAACTCACAATAGATGAATATATCAACAAATTTCTTGAGCTGATAAGCTATGTGCCCTACATAAAGGATGAAAAGCTAAATATGCAATGATTTATTAGTGGACTACCTCAGTCCTTCCAGGACAAAATTGAGTGTGATGAGCCAAATACCTTAGAAGACACTATCCAGAAGGAAAGGTATTGCTTTGAGCAATTCAAGAATAAGACAAAACCTCATGAGGACTGGAAGAATAAAAGTATTTCGAGATTCAAGAAGAAGGGGTTTAAATCCTCAATATTTAAGAACCATGAAAAGGGTTCTAAGATGAGCCTTCCTACTAAAAGTGTATATCAAAAAAATTTCCCCTCTTAGAGTGGAAATAAATCCTTTGGAGTAGCCTCTAGTAAGACTTATAACACAAAGAGAGAACCCTTGAAATGTTGGGGTTGTGGAGAAGAACATCTACTGAGGGAATGCCCATATAGGAAACAAAACAATAGGAGGATTTACAACATCCAAGAGGCTACCACAGTCAATGATGTGGCTAGGAGCATGCCACAAATTTATGCAGCCTTGGATAATAGACAAGCTGACCACCAAGCTTCAGTGGTGGAGATGGAAGGTATGATTACCAACCATATAGTTTCCATTTTAATTGACCCTGGTTCTAATTTGAGTTATGTTTCCCCTCAAACTTTGGGAAATGTAAATTGGAGCAAGTTAAACATACTAAATCATGGCTGGTACAACTAGCCATTGGAACAAAAAAAAAAGTAACATAGGTCATACCAACATGCTAATTCATTATGAGTGGATTGCCCACCCAAACAACCGTAAACATACTCCCCTTAGGATATTATGAACTGATGATTGTCATGGACTGGTTGGCTGCCCATAAAACCAAGATGGATTGTTACAATAAAAATTTAGAGTGTGAAGATGAAGAAGGGAGGAAGATAACCCTACAAGGGATTCAAAATCCTGTCCCAGTGAGACAAATATCATCCCTTCAAGTGGAGAAGTATTGTAGAAAAGGATGTCCTTTGTATGCAATACAAGTGTTGGACTCCGTTGAGGACATCAAACCAATCCTAGAGGACCATCCCATATTAAGAGATAATAGATATGTGTTTCCAGAAGAGGTACCCGATCTACCTCTAAGAAGAGATATTGACTTTTCAATAGAACTTGCACCAGGAGCGGTGCCAGTGTCTAAAACACCCTATAGAATGAGTACATTAGATCTAGTTGAGCTCAAACTACAGCTAAAGGAGATGATGGACAAAGACGACATTTTTCCTAGTGTTTCTCCATGGGGAGCACTGACCTTGTTTGTGAAAAATAAGGATGGAAACTTAGGTTGTGCATGGACTATAGACAACTCAATAAAATGACCATTAAGAATACTTATCCCTTGCCAAGGATCGATGAGTTATTTGACCAATTAGGGGGTGCTACAATTTTCTCCAAGATTGACTTGAGGTCTAGATACCATCAGGTCTGAATTAAGGATGAAGACATCCACAAAACAACCTTTAGGACAAGATATGGTCACTATGAATTTGTGGTGGTGCCATTTGGGCTAACCAATGCGCCAACCGCTTTTATGTGCTTAATGAATAATGTACTCAGTAAGTTCTTGGAAAAATTTGTATTGGTTTTCATTGATGATATCCTAATCTATTCTAATAATAGGAAAGAGCATGAAGAACATCTCAAACTAGTGCTTCAAGTGCTAAGAGAACATCAACTCTATGCTAATTTTAGTAAGTGCAACTTTTCCCAGAAACAAGTCCATTACTTAGGCCATGCTATTTCTGAAGAAGGAGAGGAAGTTCATCCTAACAAGATCAAATCCATTATGGATTGGGCTACCCCAAAGGATGTATCTGTTATCAGATCCTTTATGGGCCTAGTAGGATACTGTAGGAGGTTCATAAAGGGATTTTCCAATATCGGTTGCCCAATCACCTCCCTTTAGAAAAAGGGAGTTAAATTCCTTTGGACATAAGAATGTGAAGATAGATTCCAAGAGCTGAAATGCCTTCTAACCAATCCACTCATACTGAAGATTGCAAAACCAAACAATGACTTCCTTGTGTTTATAGATGCCTGTAAGGAAGGGCTCAGAGGAGTCCTTATGCAAGAAGAACATGTAATTTGCTATGAATCCATAAAATTGAATGAGCATGAAATCAATTATGTGATCCATGATCTAGAATTGGATGCCATAGTACATGATTTAAAAATGTGGAGGCATTACCTCCTGGGTAGAATATTTGTGCTTATGACAGACCATCATGGGTTGAGATATCTGTTTGATTAACCAAAGCTCAATGCTATACAAGCTATATGGATGGATCTCCCTAGCGAGTTTTATTTGGAAATAAAACATATCAAAGGAAAGGAAAACGTGGTGGTTGATTCCCTTAGCATAAGTATGAAAGTGATTCACTTGGCAGCTGTAAGCACCTGTTAAACAAATGTCAAGGAGAGAGAGTCAAAAGTGCACAAGAAACAAATGCATTTTTCAAGACTGTAAAATCATACTTAGAACAAGAGCCCGTAGGGATGAAGTATGGGGATTATCAATTGCTGAATGATGGCCTGCTAACTTATAGAGGTGGATTGTATATCCCAAATTGTGACGAGTTGAAGAGGTTCATGATAGATGAACTACACAAAAGACCATATACTGGACATCCTAGTTATCATAAAATGATCACAACCACTAGGAAACTATTTTATTGGCAATGACTGAAAAAGGACATAGATGATTACCTAGCTAAGTGTCTAGAATGTCAACAGGTTAAGGCAGAGCACCGACATCAAGCAGGGCTGTTGCAGCCCCTACCAATTCCATAATGGAAATGAGAAGCCATCTCCATGGATTTCATCATATGGTTACCAAAATCAACCAAAGAGAATGACACCATCATGGTAGTTGTGGAAAAACTGAGCAAGACTTCTCACTTCATTCCCATCAAGTCAACTTGCAAGGAAATAGATATTGCCAATATTTTCATGAAAGAAATATTTAGACTGCATGGAATACCTAGATAAATCATATCTGACCAAGATACGAATTTTACTTCAAAAATTTGGAAATTTCTATTAGCTGGTTTTGAAACTAAATTGCTATTTAGTACAACCTATCACCCTCAAACTGATGGACAAATAGAGAGGTTAAACCAAGTATTAGAGGGAATTTTAAGGATGCATGCAATGCATCATCCTAAGAAGTGGGAATACTACCTACCACTGGTAGAATTTTCCTACAACAATGGCTATCAAGAGTCATTGAAGATGAGCCCTTTTGAGGCCCTTTATGGTAGACAATGAAAAATTCAAATCAATTGGGATAACGTAGTAGATAGAATTAAAATCAAGCCAGACATATTGAAAGAAATGGAACAACAAGTAATTTAGATAAAATAGAACCTGAAAGTGGCTCAGGATAGACAAAAAAGTTATGCTGACAGAAAAAGGACTCCTAGAGAGTTCAAAACAAGGGATCATGTGTATCTCTGAGTTAGGCCCAGGAAAAGATCCTTGATAATGGGAGCCTGTGCCAAGTTGGCACCTCAGTATTATGGACCCTTTGAAATTTTGGATAGAGTGGGCCCTGTAGTATATAGGATAGTACTTCCTCCAACAGTGAAGGAACATAATGTTTTCCATGTGCATGATTCTAATCATATAATTGATTGGTCTGTGATTCAGGTGGAACTAGAGGGAGAATTCCTGCTAGAACCACAATGCATAATAGATAAGAAAGAAACCCCACTCATGAGAATAACCCTTGCACAAGTCAAGGTGCAGTGGAAACACTTTGGTCCATATGAAGCTACATGGGAAATGGAGGATGCCATGGAACATGCATACCCATTTTTGTTTACTTCTGTACATACAGAGCACATCGACATGTAGAACATCGAGGATGATGTTCCTTTAAGGGGGAGGGGATTGTAATACCCATGTTTCCCCCATTTTGTAAATATTCCTGTAACTTGCCAAAAGACTGTGGCAAACTAAAGATGTGTGAATGCTGGATTTGATGAACCTTTTTGTTATAAAAGGTAATATATGTATTTATGTTATTAATTAAAATGGATAGTGTTGCATAACTGTTGAAAGGGGGGTTTGCCAAGATAGATCATGATGCTATGAGAGATATGGTGAGGGGAACCAAAAATGGTTGAGATGACCCCCACCAAACCAATACCTTACTGGAATTAATTGCTCAGACCCAGAACAATCCTCTGACCCATAAATGAATTACCAGTCAGGATGGTAGTTGGAAAATTCCTCCTCCATAGTTAATGAGGATATGGGCAAGAGTATCCATCAACTAGACTTCCAGAATTGACCACGAGCTGGGAATTCAGACTCATGCAACCGTGCTAAGGAAGTAAATAAAGGAAGTAATTTGGTGGGCATAGAGAGATCTACGAGAAGTAGAGTGGAGAGACCAATATCCAGAAGAGAGAAGAGAGTTTTCATCTCTCTGGTTCGAAGGAGAACTAAGAAACAAGCTTGTTCTAGGTGTAAGAAGTAGCTGGAAAATTTTTCAGTCCAAGCTGGTAAATAGGGATGACGAGTGACTCTAGAAGTACTCGTGCAGACCCCCTTGTTTGGTACAAAGAAAACCAATTTCCAAGCCCCTGTGGGAGGAGGAGAGTAATCTCCATCCCTAACTATCGTGGAGAAAGGACAAAGAGTCTCTCTCAGAGAATCATGGTCTAGCTCAGGGGTGGCCAATGGTAAATCCATTTAGGAGTGGATGTGTCTACGGTTGGGTGGAAACATGCACCCCTTTCAGTAGTCGCTTCACGATTCTGGTTTTCTGATAAGTATTTTAATACTCTGTCTACTAAAATGGAAATGATGATTGAATATATATATGTCTATGACTAAGTTCTGTATTGAATGATTAAGGTAGAAATGTGTATTGTTTCTCTGTGAACCCATTCTTTTGAATGGTATTTTATTTGCCTCAACTTAGAAGCTAGAGAGTTATGGGACGCAAGTATGCAAGAGAGTCGGGGTTGGATTAACAGGAATTCTTAATTCCTGTCGACCTCTCCAATCTACCATCGTAGGAATACCAAGTTCAAACTCTATGGAAGGAGGGTGCCTCCCTCAGAACCTTCACATGTGTGACTAAGGCCTCATGCCCATATGCTTAACCAATTCATGACTAAGGGATTAACATGTAATCCATGATAATTTTCAGAGGACCTATATGACCAAGGTCTGGGAACCTTGCACTAGACCCAAAAATGAGTTAAACCTTTCTGGATTTGGAACTTTGGGAGTTCATAACTCCGGAGTGTTACAACTTTACCATTTACAAACCGATCGAAGGAAACTTGTGTTATGGTTACCCACGAGGTTGATCGACGTACGACGGTTTCCCTAACTATGGCATATTGACCCGTCCCATTGTTAAACCCTGACCCATTTACCAATCGTGAAGTAATGCGAGCCACAGATACAAAGGTATTCGAGAGTCCCCCTCACCATTGGATCTACACCGAGGTAAGTCCAACGTTGACCACTTTGAGAGAACAAAGGTATTATAACACCAAATTCCCCGAACGCCGGAGTCATGAATTGATGTGAGCCATGGATCTAGGGAGTCCGTTAAGAACCCCTCTTAACCGTCCAATCAACTAGTGGAGGGACTTGTGCACGATACTTCAGCGGAGTCCTACTTCGGGAGAGAGAAGATGTCATAACATCGAAACCCATGAAGGTTGGAGCTGCAAAGTAACGAGGACCATAGATCTAAGGACCCTTTGGAATACCCCATGACCATAGATCTAGACCATGGTCATCCCGAAGATGACCACTCCGTGAGCAAGGAGGAAACCACACAATGAATCCCATGAACACCGAACTTACGAAGTAACAGAGGCCATATATCAAGGGATCTATGTGTATGCGTCTCAACCGTGAGATCTAAGGGTGTCGAAAGGCCATCAGTCCGGAGTGACGTGGCACACTGATGTCAACCAGGGTGACGTGTCCCCATGATTTATGTGCCACTTGTCACCTTGATTCATATGTTTTAGAGATCCTATATGCCCATTAAAACGTGACACATGTCACCCACTGTAGGGGCCACGTGTCATCTTTGCCTTGCTGCGTGTCACCCCTGGCACATACTTTCTTGGTCCATCTGGCGGGTGGAGTGCTCGAGACCCACCTCTGATTGTCTCCGCATTTAATACATCACCACATGCGAGGGTGGACCCTTCGGAATTCCAAGACTTCGGGACTCCGAAGGTTTAGGGTGTAGTGTCATAGACAAGCTGAAAGGTTTGAGGGCCAGAGCCACGTGGAGAGATTTCGGGCTCCTTCAGGAGTTCAGGAATTTGGGACTCTGGAGGACATGCGTGCAGAAAGGAGAAGGGGTGTTCAGTGCCAAAGTGCTGTAATTACCTCTAGCTTATGTGTTAAATGAGTATCAAGTCCCACCATCAGATTGGATGATGGATGAACTTCTAGCGTGGTCATAGGTACTTGGAGATGGTACGAACAAGATGGACCCACATGGGCGCCACGTGGCCCTCAACTAATAACATCCTAAGAGCTTTAGGAGGCCATAACTTGCAATCTAGAGCTCAGATTTGAGCTTGGTAGCAGTCGTTAGAAATCTACATGCGAGTAGAAGAGGAAGAAGACCTTAGACAGATGATTCGAGATGACTAGAGTAAGCAAAATTTTGATGCCCCATCCCTAGAAAATGGTACTTAGGGGTTGAGTGTGTTACAATATGGCCCCATTAGATGAAGGCAAGGAGGAGACAGAATATGGGGAAGATATGGAACTCGATGAACTTGACCTGCAAGGTATATCTATTGCATGCACTCGACAAGACACCAACTCCATTCCAGAGAACCAAATTCAACTACTCAAATCGACCCTTCTTGAATCCAAGGTCAAGTTGGCTACAACTCATTGAGGTAAACATTGTGCCTCTTCCTCATTGTGAATAAACAATTCTATTACAAAATAACCCCCCAAACTTGCAAAGAAAGAACATAAAAGAGGATGTTGAAGTCACAAACAACTATTTCAAGAACTAGGAGAATTTTCGTCAACTCAGGCCACATCAAGTTAATGATGATGAAGTTTTAGATCACCGCACACCATTCACGATGGAAATAATATCCTGGAATATAAGAGGCCTCAATTTCCCAAGTAAAAAAAAGATCATAAGGATGAATATCCTTAAAGAGTAACCATCTATCCCCATGATTCAAGAAACTAAATGTTTAACCGACACCCTCTACAAGATAGCCTCCAAATGTTGGTATGAATGTCAATCAATTGTTGTTGATGCTGATGCCACTTCTGGTGGGTTAGTGATCCTTAGAAACCCCAAATAAATTCTTCTCTCTGATTACTTCGCTACTAGATGCTTACTCACAACCAAATTTAAAATGATCGTATTAGATGAATTGGGAATTCTCTACAATGTCTACAGACCACAGATAGTAATGGAAAAAATCACCTTTCTCAACAACTTGGAATATCTAAAAGCATTTGTAGAAGATACCCGATGGATCACTAGAGGTTACTTCAATATGATAACCTCTCTAACAGAAAAAATAGGAGGAATTCACCAACTGGATCTAGATGATGAAAGATTCAAGGAGACCATCCTCACCCTCCAATTGGTGGACTGGGAAACTAGGAATGGTACTCATAGCTAGAATAACCACAAAGGAGGAGCACAAAAAATACCTTCATGCCTTGATAGATTTCTTATCTCAGAGTCTTTGCTGCAACAAGGAGTGGCATTTGAAACCTCAATACTCCCTTTCCAAGGCTCCAATAATTGGCTAATATGTCTCAATCTGGATATCAAAGAAACCCCCCAAAATCGACTTTTTATATTCAAATATTTTTGGTTAGAGAATCCCTCGTTCCAAACAGATATTACTAAATGGTGGAAGGAAGTGGTGGTTCCAAGTGAATCCCCATTGTACAAATTCCAACGAAGATTAATTTTTTTAAAGAGGTTTCTCAAACAATGGAACAAGGAGGAATTTGGGAATATTTTCAGGTAAAGCAATGATCTGAAAATACCAAACGAGTTATAATACAAACTTGATCCAAAATATAAACAAAACTCTGATACCAATTCAAACATAAAATCCTTAGATGTCAATTAGTTCATAAATACACATAAGTATCCGACCAGATTCGGGAAATTGAAGATCGACTTGACTATTTTCAAATAATATCTGAACATGCGTATTTATCCATAAAAATTCATTAACCGATGAATATAATCTGTTGAAATAATAAGTACCAAAATGGAGAGAAAAAGACCGCTCTTATTAATTCTCAAAATGACAAAAATTACAAAAAATTGGATTACAATGCCAAATTTGATGCCACTCTTCAATTATGTTGTTCAATCCTAGAAACATAGGTCATTACTGAATTCCTCAAGAAAGTTTGAGAAAAATGAGTATAAACTTGACTATGTTTTGAACTAGTGCTTAAAGACCCCTTTTTGCACGCATAACAAGACTATGGGTTTCATACATGAAAAAATGGACTAAGATTTTTCATAGATATCATTTTTACACAAAATAATATTAGCATCAGATTCCTCTTGAAATTCTGAGAAAAATGAGTATAAACACCCTATACTTCCCTCAAAGAACTCTATGGCACACAAAACGAGACAAACCCAAAAGAGGGACACCTCTTGCATGCAAAAGAAGGCAAAATTCAGAACTTGGCATGAAATTATATGCAAGACCTCTCTTTGGATTGCATTTCCATGTCCTCGGCATTGGTGTTTGTGCCCATTAAATAGGCTTAGGTCGGCCCCAAAATCTCAGGCTAAATTGGTTTTAAAATAAATATATTATTTATTGTTTGTTATAACAAGCCACATGAATGTCATATTGATAGGAGGCTAAATTTAAGACCAAATAATATTTCATGGAATATTTGAAAATTCCTTTGGAGGTCATGGGTTCTATTCCATTCGACCCCTAACAAATTTTGTTCTTCCATAGCCATTATTGGCCAATTGGAGAGTGCCACATGGCACTCTTGGATCGATCCACCTATCTGCACATTCAACACTCTGCCATGTCACCTGCCACATGTACTTGTATAGCTCTGCCAATTGGATGCCAATTGTCTCTGCCACGCCATCTGTATGAATGACACATGGCACTTTTTATCGGTCCACATGGGTGAGTGAAAATGAAAAAAACGAGTGACACCTGAAAGGCTCTCTTGCTGCCACATCATCCTGTTGACATCAACATGATGTCATAATATCAATTGTACGACCTGTATGGAAATTTCATGTGGCAGCTTGTGGGCTTGCCATGTGGCACCCCCATTTTGCATGTTGGGCCAAAACTTTGACCAACCATAACTTCTTCATACAAAGTCTGTTTGAGGTGATTTTTTCGTCGTTGGAAATTTATCACCGAGCTTGATGCAATGAAGTAGTTTTCAAGAGAATTTTAGAATATCAATTTTTAAGCATTTTAGATCCTCCTGTACCTCTTTCAACATTCTAGATTCTCCCGGATCAAGCAAAAACTAGGAAACAATACGGAACATGTGCAACTGCAATTGATAATGATGGGGACAATTGAGGAATTAGTAGTCGAAGAAGTGAACCTCAAGGCCCTGATTGTACTAAGGAATAAGTAGGAGGAACAACTATGGAGGCAGAATCTAGAGTGCAGTGGCTCTAATAAGGGGAAAGGAACTCAAAATTATTCCATAGATCTATGCTCCAACGTAGACATCACAGCAAGATCACAATGATCAAAGACAACCAGGGCAAAAAACTATATAAGCATGAAGAGATAGTGACATAATTGATCAAGTACTACAACACCCTGATTGCAAAACCACAAACAAATCAACAAGAAGCCATCAATAAGTTCACTCAAAACATCCCAAAATTGGTCATGGAGGAACTAAAATATGTGATATTTACGGAGATATCTTTAGAGGAGGTCAAACAAGTTGTCCTCGAAATTCCAAAAGGTAAATCCCTTGGTCTGGATGGTTTTACTACTGACTTTTTTCATGCGCGTTGGTCAACTATTAAACAAGATATTATGGACGTGGTGGAGGACTCAAGAAAATTCTTCAAGGTTCTTCCCACTCTCAACTATACTTTCCTAGCTCTTAACCCCAAAGAGGACAGAGTGGAAGACCCTAGAAAATTTTGAACAAAATATCTCTACAATGTCCTCTATAAAGTCATCACTAAAATCATAGTGAATCGCCTTAAACCTCTCCTCCCTAGTCTTATCTCCCATTATCAATCCGGTTACGTGGAAGGGAGACAAATCCTAGATAACATCATCCTTTCTCATGAAATGATACACTCTTTAAAAACTACAAAGAAATCGGGCATGATTATTAAGCTTGACATGTCCAAGGCCTTTGATAGGCTAAGTTGGAACTACATCCAAAGCATCCTCTTAGCTTTTGTATTTTTGGAACCTTGGATTTGATGGATAATGTCCTTAACCTCGTTAGCATTTTTCTCTATTCTCATCAATGTCTCTCCTTCCCTCACCTTCTCCCCTTCTCATGGAATCAATCAAGGGGACACACTATCCCCCTTTCTTTTTATCCTTACGGCTGAGGGGTTGGGACGTTCAATCAAGGCGGTAACAATGGAAGGAAAATGGAAAGGATTAAAAATCCATGGAGAAGATCATGTAGCAACAATTCATAGATGACACCATGCTTATGGGAATCCTAATGTTTTGTGAAGCACAAGCCATCAAGCAAGTCCTTTTTGACTTTATGGAATCCTCCAGAACCTCCATCAACCAATGTAAATCTCAAATTTTCTTCCTCAATACCCCGCTTATTATTCAAGCTCATCTTGCATGAATTCTTGGTTTAAAAAAAAAGTACTTTTCCATCTAAATATTTGGGAGCCCCTCTCATGGATAACTCTTTAAGATAGGCCTCCTAGGAAGACCTTCTATCAAGGATGGAAAAAGAAATGATAGATGGTCCTTTAGATCTCTCAACCTGGTGGGCTAAGTGGTTCTTGTAAAATTGGTCTTGCTAGTTGTTAACACTTTGTAAATCTGCTCGGCTGAGAAAAAAATGACAGAGGTAACTTTTTCAACCAACTTTGAGACTCGAAATTAGCCTTTCGGACCTGGAGAGGGCTCTCTCGAGAGACTTTGTCTCTGTGCGAGATATGTATTTAAAGCTATGGCTAAATTTAACACCTTTGAAATAATGGGTTTTGGTTATATTGGTGCAACAAGAGAGTAAGAATTTGGGCTATGGAGTCGATTCGAGAAAATGACAGAAACAAATGACTCGGTGACTGAACTTGAGCGGATAAAGGCTAAGCGAGAAACAATCTTCAGTGCAAAATCGTAATGTGTGGTGAGGAGAGAACACAGGAAGTAACTCAGAGCACCGCTGTGGATGAATTTAGAGTTAAATTTAGAAGGAAAACGTTTTGTCTAAATGGTGCGAACAAGGGGCGCAGCGCAGCGAATCCACATGTTCGAAAATTCATTTCGATTTAGACAGAAAAGGATATGAATAAAGATAACAGGAAGCACGTACGCAAAGAAAGGGACACAATACATCCAACTGCCACAATTACAATCTTTTCATCAAAGCTACATGACTTTTTCATTAAGTTTCGGTTGAACTCAAATTACATGCAATAATTACCATCTATACTAATTTTTCCAACCAACCTGGCTTACATCGAAAATATCAAATATATAAACAAGGGCGCCGCTTGGGCTACCCTACTCTTCTGACCGTCTATTGTAATCCTGATTTTTTTTTTCCATCCTCTTAGACTTGAATGCGGCTGTGTTGTCTGTTATGATCTTGACGGGACACCCAAATCTCTATAAGATGTTTGTCTCCATAAATTGGATGATGACTGCGTCAATATCTTGCTTCGTGGGGATCACTTCTATCCATTTTTTGAAGTAGTCATTGGACGTGAGTATCCATTTTTGCTACACCAAGGATGGTAGATTTATTTCCCCTATGAAATCCAAACCTCACTGCATAAACGATGCTTTGACTGAGATCGAATTTAGTGGCAGAGGCTGCAGATTTCATCTCTCGTCGAAAATCTGACATTCATGGCAGCTGGAGACTTCTTTGTACACGTTTGTGAAAATTGTAGGCCAATAGTAATCCGCTCTTAGGATTTTGTGCGAAGTGGTTTTCCAGTAATGGTGTCCTCCACAATCGCCCTTGTGAAATTCTTATGTGGATTGCTTCACATCCTTTTCCAGCAAACAACTCAACAACATTCCCCTAGGATCTTTCTAGTAGAGTGAGTTATCGAGGATGCATAACTTAACCGCTTTAAGATTTAGAAATCAGGCCTTGGTCTTACTTATGCCTGGAGGGGCCTTGATATTATTCAACACATAGATGATGTCTGCATACCATGACGAATCAACGAACTCTTGGGACATCCGCGCAGTCATCTCTTCCTGAGGAATTTCTGACAGATCGACAATGAAATTCATTCCCACAATGTCGCAATCTGAATGCACCATTAACTTCGCAAGGCCCTGACCTTTAATTAGTTTCTTCGGCTTAATTTCCAGGTCATATTCTAGCATGGCCTCTATCCACTTACCTCTCCTCCCTTCGGGGTCAGGTTGAGTTAGGATATCCTTTACTGAGCTATTTGGCACATACGATGACGTGGGAGTTCAATATGTACGTCCTCAACTCCTTCAAGGCTTTCACTAAGGCGTATACTTGTTTTTCCATAATGTCATACCTTAGTGGATCATCCCACATCATCCTGCTGAAATAGGCTATAGGTTTCTCAAATTTTTGCTCGTCTTTCTGCAACAGCACACCGACAATCGTATGCTCTGAGGCAAATGAAAACAGGATGAAATATTTCATGAAGTCTGGACTGGCTAGCACAGGAGATCTAGTCAGCACCACCTTGATATCTTCAAAATATTTCATGGCTTCCAGATTCCACTTGATCTTGTTTCCCTTCCTAAGCATGCAAGTTATGTTTTTTATAATTTCTACCAGATTCAGGATGAATCTTCTCAAGAAGTTTACCTTTCCCAGGAAGGATTGCACTCCCTTCTTACTCCGCGGAGTGCCAATTTTTAGGATTTTGTCAACCATGCTGGGATCTATATTGATGCCTTCTTTGGAGATAATATGCCCTAACAAATTCCCTTCTTCCACCTCAAAATGTGATTTCTTTGGATTTAGCGATATGCCAAACTTCCTGCACTTCTGGATTTTTTTTTTCCAGATGCTCGAGGTGTTGTTCATTGGAGGCAGAGTATACCGTGATGTCATCCAGATAGATCACAATGAATTTTTCATTTTCGTTGGCAAGCACGATGTCCATTGCCCTTTGGAAAGTGTCCCCAATGTTCATCAGGCCGAAGGGAATCTTGGCGTACATGAATGTTCCCCATGGAGTTGTGAAAGTTGTTTTTCCTCTGTCGTCTGGGTGGACCATGATTTGATTATACCCTGAAAAACTGTCCAGCATGGACATCTTCTGGGACCCCACCACCTTTTGCAGGATATAGTCCATTTTAGGGAGAGGTTAGTGATCCTTGAGGGACACTTTGTTTAGATTTCAGAAGTCTACACACAATCTTATCTCACTGCCCTTCTTTCTTACAGGCACCAAATTGGCTACCCATTTCGAGAACCACAAAGAAACGATAATCTTAGCGTTGAAAAGTTTCTTTACCTCTTTTTCGATCAATGACAGTAGCAGGGGATTTATCCGTCTCATCTTTTGTTTGAAAGGTTTCTGATCTTCTTTGAGAGGGATAACATGTTGGATCACTTTAGTGTGATACACCTTCAAATCATCATAGCTCCACTCGAAAACGTTGGGGAAATCCTTCATGATCTTGACGTAGTCTTGCTTGACCTATGGACTGAGCATTTTTGATAATTTGATCATTTTCGGGTTCTCCTCAGTCCCGATGTTGCAGTCTTCCATGTCCCCTTCATTTGCAACGATCTTGGGATTCTTAGCCACATCATTTTCGTCAAACAACTTTTCCAGCGACACTAACCCCTTCAGAATGATGTTGTTTTTCAGTTGTATTATGTCCCTTCCCGCGATTTTGCATCCGTGCTCCCATCTTCATCACAACAACATTCATCGTCAATGTTTGTATTAGTGAACTCATCGCTCATATGAATAAATATTTCTACCTGCTTGTCGTCCTCAAACACCTTCCGTTATTTTATATTATCAGGCACTGCCGACCTGTGTTTGACTTCAATCTCGTATTTTTTGTTTGGGAGGATTGGGATTTTAAAAATCGAGGCTGAGGTGCCCAATGCATCGACGATCTGATTTTTCTCCCTTGGGATAGCATATGGGTCATACTCTAAAAATTCCTCGAGGAGGTCCAGCGCCAAGTTTTTGTATGCTCTCAACCTGGGGTGTTTGGTCTGATATATGCCTTTAACCTAGTTTATGACCAGTTCAGAGTCTCTGTGCACTGCTATCCTCTCTGCGCCTAATTCTTTCAACACCTTCAGGCCCAGAATCAATGCCTCATATTCGACCATGTTGTTTGTGAATTTGAACGCGAGCTTGTATGAGCACAACTTTGTGCCCACTTCAGGGGGGCTTACCCATACGTCGGCCCCAACCCCTTCTTTTCTAACCGTACCATCGAAACTCATGTTCCATTACCATTTTTTCGCACGGTCTTTTGGGTCGGTGCACTCTGCTGCTTCCCACATGGTTTCCTCATCGACTATCACGATGGTTGTCGACTCTTCCTCTTCAAAACTCAGGTCATTGTAGAATATAGAAGAACCAACCTCAATGTCGATGGAGTATATGGGGTGGTTGTTTGGATACGTTTTGCTTCTTACCATGTATTTCAGCATCACTTCTCTGTATACCTATCTGTCGTGGCCAAAGATGGGAATGGTGGCATATGACATGTCCATTTGCAGGGTACCCTTTAACTTTACAGCCCAAGATTTGGACAACAACATGCCAAACTTAGGGGGTATGTCCGCCACGACCACGTCCATAACCATGTTCTTCGAAGGAATTTGGGCCAATGATATGACCAAGTCCTTGATGAGACCCAAATACTTGACCTTCCTCGAATCAAAAGAGAAAAGGTCCTTTTAAGGTCTGGAGATATCCAAACCCAATTCATCCATGATGACCTTTGGCTTGAGGTTGTGTGATACAACGGAATATAGAATGGCTTTATGAAGCGTCATGTCATGAACCTTAAGATTGACATAGAACAAGGGTACGTCCTCAGTATCACTTGTCTCCTCAATGCGCAGACCAAACATAATAGCAGGGTGATCGTCTTGTACATTCAACATATCGAGGGTCCCTCCAATTTTTAATATTTTAATAATCTTCTCCCGATACTCGCCCTTTCTGATAAGTTTTTTGAATGGGACAAAGATTTTTATTTTAGCCATTTCATGTTCAAAGTTAAATGGATGACAAACTTTCTCTACCTCTTTTCCACCCGCTTCTCGGCTTGCTTCCCGATTTTTCTTTGGGGCCTCTTCCTTCAACTTTTCCTTCTCCATTGCATCTTTGGTCATGCTATCTGGCCTCGGTCAACTTGTGGAAGGGATTTCTACCAAAGTTTTCCTTACGGGATTCATCTGCTGAGGCTTGGTAGACACTTCCTTGCTCCTAAGGCTATATTTTTTCTGAAACTGAATGATGGCGTTCTGATAACCTTTTTTGAACTCTTCCATTTCTCAGGACATCGCATCATCAGTTTCCCCAATACATGCATCCTCCATATCCAACATAAAATCGTCATTTCTTCTCATGTACTGATCATGTTGTCTCTTTGTCAAAAATACGCGCGGGTTCTTGTCATCGCAACAATGGATTTTCTCTTCGAACATCTGGTCGAAGTCTTCATCCACGTAGTTGTTTTGGAATGGAGGCCTTGTCTGTTGGTCACCTTGATCTCTCTGCTCCCTCTGTTACCTTTGTCTGATATGGGGAACTTGACCCCTCCTGAGGTTCTGATTCCTAGGCTGGGGATAATGTTGTTCTCGGGCAACAGGTCTGTTTCCCATAGAGATTTTCTCCATTAGCTTCTCCATGATCCTCATCATTAAATCAAATTTATCATCTGTGGATCTAGACGTTGATGGTTGCACTTATTATTGGGTCTTCTTATCGCCTCTGTTGAATCTCTGTTTGATCTTCCCTAACGCCATCATATTTACCTCGACTTCGACCGCAATGCTTATTATCACATCTAGATTTGTTGATCTTCTTTCTCTTAAGAGCAATGTGAAATTGTTGTCGAAGAAGTCGACATATCGCAACTGCACAACTTCGGGAGGTGGCTAGACCTCTGCGGGAATTGAGTTATAAACTTTCATGAAACAGGCTAAGAATTGTTGCACCGTCTCTTCTGGCGCCTTCTTCATATTATTGTACTGCATTAACAACTACAAGGGATTCTTCTTGTCTCCCCATTTATTGATGAAAGACATTTTGAACATGGCGAAGTATCGAATTCTTGCAGTCGGGAGGGATTTGAACCACTTCCTCACCTCCCCTGCGAAACTCTACGCAAACGACCTCATTTTCATGTCTGCATAGTCTACCTCTTCTAGGTCGATGAAATCGTTGAACCAATCAAGATGCTTCTGGGATGAAATGCTCCCTTCAACATTGTAGAGCTTAATCCTCTGACTATAATTTTGGGGAAAATCATGCAGTTGGGTGAGCATAATGAGGGGGGAAAATCTTGCGGTCATGGATCTAGGAGGGCTTGGGATTTGAGGGATATTATTATATATCAGGGCTTGGAATCTCTTTTGGTCGAAAAATATCTCATCCAAGTTGGTTTCCGACTTAGACCTGAACAAGGTTTTCTCAAATAATTTGTCAAACTCAAGGTCATTGATGATTTGCGCACCATCTTTTGGTAAGGAAATAATTCTTTCCAGGTAATAGAATGGGTCCAATGCTTGCTCTCTAGTCCTGCATAAAATTTTCTCAGGGTCGTACACAAGCTCTATAGGGTTTGGGTCAGGATTTTCTCTGGTATAGATCGTTTTTGGAGTCAGGTTTCTTGAACTACGTTACTTGGAGCTACTGGTCTTTTTGACTGGAGTCTCTAGGGTAAATATTTTAGCCGGTACAAATTTTTGTCCCCTTGTTACCCTCAGGGGTCAAACTAAAACGTTAGTCGTTCTCCCAAGGAAAATCTATTCAATTTCGTCCCCAACAACAACGCCAGAATGTTAGCACTTTGTAAATATGCTCGGCTGATAAAAAAATGACAGAGGTAACTTTTTCAACCAACTTTGTGACCTGAAACTAGCCCTTCAGACCTGGAGAGGGCTCTCTCGGGAGACTCTGTCTTCACGCGTGATATGGATTTAAAGCTGTGGCTAGATTCAACACCTTTGAAATAATGGGTTTTGGTTATATTGGCACAAGAGAGTAAGACTTTGGACTATGGTGTCAATTCGAGAAAACGACTTAAACAAATGACTCGGTGACTGAACTTGAGGGATAAAGGCTAAGTGAGCAACAATATTCAGATAAAAATCGTAATGTGTGGCAAGGAGAGAACACAGGAAGTAACTCGGAGCACCGCTGTGGATGAATTCAGAGTTAACTTTAGAAGGAAAACATTTTGTCTAAATGGCGTGAACAAGGGGTGTTGCGCAGCGAATCCACGGGTTCGAAAATTCGTTTTGATTTAGAAAGAAAAGGATATGAATAAAGATAATAGGAAGCATGTATGCAAATAAAGGGACACAATACATCCAACTTCTACAATTAGAATCTTTTCATCAAAGCTACATGACTTTTTCATTAAGTTTCGATCGAACTCAAATTACATGCAATAATTATTGTCTATACTAATTTGTCCAACCAACCTAGCTTACATCGAAAAGATCAAATATATAAGCGAGGGTGCCACTTGGGCTACCCTTCTCTTCTAACTACTATCTCTAAAAACTAGGAAACTGACTGTCTACGTTACAAAACTCATCGCATGATGCTTTTCCAAAAATAGACAACAAATACATCTGGCTACATCATGATTGTTTGTAATCCGCCACGGGGATTCGGTTATCGATCATGAATCGTCATGGGGGAGTGATGTGTCAATGATTTCCTTCGGTCAAATATTTGAATGGACAAGTGTTTGTCAGAGTTCAGTTGTCTGCTGTAACGACTTTGATTTTCTGCCGCGCGCTCATTTGATGGGGGAAATGTGCGCGGAAAGTGGCTACAGATAGTCATGGTCATTATCAAAATGGAAAAATGTTTGAGGATGATGTCTCCTTCAAAACTGTCAAGTTTTTTTTTCTGTTTGCGTATATAGGAACGAACTCAACTAATCTTGTTCTTCTGCTCGCTGGCGAGAACTATGCGGGCTATCTCTTTGGCTGCTTCACATTCTCTGGAGTGTTTTGCATACCTTTCTTCTGACATCCACTGTGCTTCGCGCACTTGTACGATCATATCCTACGTCTCTATGAGGTTTCATTTGAGCCACATCACGTTCCCTTCGCGACCTTGTGATGTTGACGCTTCCATGGTCTTTTTTGCTAGTTGTTGTCTCAGATCCCTATTTTCCTGGTATAGTTATACCCATGACATCCATCCTCCTCATTCTTCTCCCACTTTCTCGGCTCGTGCCTTCCAAAGGCTCCAGACGAACGATGTGCATAAGTAATTCTTCAACGAACGATCGCGCGCGCGGTTCATCTAGGATTCGAGTTTCTCCAACTTCCTTATTCTTCCTTGGCTTGCCCCTTCTCCGCAGTATCTGTTGTTGGGGAGATAGGGCTTCTACTTTCCTTCCTTCCTGCGCAGTTCCTTCCACTCCAGGTTTCATGTGGTATGATGTCGTCGTTCCAGTGGGAAAAGGGAAAATCCCCCTTTTATCCTTGGGGATGCCTGTTGTGAGTGAGAAGGAATCCCAATCACTTTGGGGCTCGGGCCTGGCGATTCTGCCACTTAGCGTGCCCTTCTTTATGCTTTGATAAGTCCCCATGGCGTGACCAATATTTATATTGTGTGTAATGGATCCGACGGATGCCCAACGACCTAGGCCTACGAGAGAACTTACAAACATAGCCTAGATATGATTTCGTGAACAAAAAGGGTGAAGAACCTTTGGGATTTATAATAGATCGAGCGAAAGGAAGAATCATGCCAAAGAACACTGAATTCATGGCGACTAGATGTTTCAAATTGAACTACAGATTTTCCATAACACATCCCTGCATGTAAGGTACATGCGATAAGGGCTGTAGGGCATACGTGATACGAACGTTGCAATTTTTCATTCCTTTAGCCTTCATGATGAACTGATAATAGTTACAGTACTTACCGAAACGACCTCCATTAACTACTTGAATCGACCTGGGGCACGTAGAGACTAACTTTGACAGGACCCGACTTTCTAGGAACAACATACCTGTACCATTTACGCATGTTTCGACTCTGACATCCCTTCTCGTTTCCAAGGGCCAACCAACCACTTGCTGACTTCGACCCTTTCATTTCTACTTACATGACTTCACATGTTTTGACACATGGGCCACAATTCGACCAAAAATTGACTCTTACTGAAAGAAAAATGGCGGCGCTAACATGGGGAGGAAACAAGGAACATAAAAAATGGGCTTTGGTCTCGTGGTCCACGTTCTTCCTTCCAAAGCTTGCTAGAGGCTTAGGACTACGATATACAGAAGTGCTGGGCAATGTCCTAGGAACAAAAATGTGGTGGAAATGGTTGAAAAACTCTTAACCACTATGGGGGTGTCCGTGGAAGAAAAAATATGCAACAAACAACATCGACAACAACCTAATCCACATGAATATCTCTCCCCCAAGCTTCAATATTTGGAACATATCTTGGAAAAATCAGTCTTTGATCCAAAAACATTGCTTCTGGGAAATCTGCAATGGCCAGTTTGCCCTCTTTTGGGACGATGCTTAGCAACTATTTATCAAGTGGATCGAAAGCACAAACCTCTAGTAGATAAAACTACTATGAAAAACCAAAACAATTTGGTAGTATCACACTACTGGATTCTGACAACAGTAGATCATCAATGGAGAATTTGGTTGCCAAAGGAGCAATGGACCATGCCCCAAGAACTAGGGAACTTGGAAGGTTTTTGGAAGGAGAAAAAATAATAAACAATTAAAATAAGCAATCAAAATGATATAATAATATGGGACTTCTCTCCAAGTGGTGACTTTACCACCAAGGAGGAGTATCATATTGTTGCAGATCTCCAGAATCGACTAGAATAAAAAATTTGGAAGAAAATCTAGCAGCAACGCCTCTGGCCAAAGGTTTCAACCTTTATTTGGATACCGACACGCGAAAAAACTCTAACCTAGGATAAATTCATTAAATGTGGCTTCTTAGAACCATCAATTTCCCCCCTTTGTAAGTCCCAAGCATAAACTTTGGAGCACCTCTTCAACTCGTGCCCCTTTGTGACTGAGCACTAGGATGAAGGCGCTTTCATTTTTCGAAGATCCAACCACAACAATCAAATCATATAAGACACCACTAAAAAATAGAATCAAAGCATCACCAATAACCCCGTTATAGACAAAGCATTGCAACTTCTCTGAGGGTTCACTCTAAGGGAAACTTGGAAGGGAAGGAAAAAATACATTTTTAAAATGGAACACTTTGAACCCAACAAAACATGGGCTCAAATCACTCATGCCATCTAGGAAACCATATTGGTTCAATCTTGGTCAGAGTGGAATTGGAAATGAAATCCCATGAGCAAAACATTATGGTGGAACTTGACCTCGACCCAGGCAACAAAACGAATATGGGAGTTTTTTCTCTGTGAAGTTGTGTTTGACAAATGAAGGAGGAAGGGAATAAACAACCACATAGAAATTATACTTGAGCTTGTGGAAAAAAACATCCAATTTAGTGGGTTTAATGGTGATATTTTAAATGGGGGTACCATCATCTCAATTGTAGGATCAACAATGATATCGACCACTCATGCTCTAACTAATAGAAAATTATGGGAGATTTGGAAATGTATGATACTCCAAGAGTGGAGGATGAGCAAATTTATTGCAACATTATGATAAGAAGTGGTTACGACCATAAATTGAGCATGTAATATCCCTAGGTTGAACCCCAATTTTAAATGTACATATAGGCCGATGAGCAAGGATATTTTGGGCCAGAGTTCCTTTGTATATATGTTTTGAGGCTAGAGTGTGTGTGTGGTTATTAGGTTGGAGAGCCTAGATGCTAAAAATTCCAATGATCCTATCATTATAATATGTAATCACACTCAAATTATTAATAAAAATACATAACTGATGTAGACCAACCAAACAAAAAGAGTATGGGGGCTATAACTCCACTAGAAGGGGAAGGGGGGCTAAGAGTCTAGGAAGAGGGGCTAAGCCAAGGGAATATTATATTAATATTTCATAAAGTCTAAGTTATCATATATCTTATCCTAAGTTCCTAAAGTTGGGGAATGTATCATCAAGTGGGGCCCATGTAGTTCCCAACATGACAAGTGTCAAGTTGGGAACATGCAAACATAAAGTGGTAAAATAGTGTATTTCCCATCATTCTCATTATTCTCTCATTCACTCTTGCCATTTATACCTGTACTTGGGAGGCTTTGGAGCCGATTATAACCATTAAAACTAGGTGGTTTGAGTTGAGGAAGCAGGTTGTTAGGACTGTGTGTATATTGAGGAGGCAGGTTGTTAGGCATGTGCACATTCTCTTTGGGTGAGATAATTGTTTTCCTTGTGTGCTAGGTAGTAGCTATAGAGATATGATGCTTTCTGTCTGTCCTGTTGTTGAAGCCTCATAAGGGAAGTGGGATAACCAAAGGACTATTGAGCAGAGAAGGGGTACACTTCCTGAGGTGGGACAGACTATGGGAAATGAGAGGTTGTAGGCTAGTTGATGAGGTTGGCACCCTAACCTAATCTTAATTTGGCTATTTGTTAGATCCTAGTCTGGATTATGAATCCTTCCCTAATGGATTTTCTAGTCCAATATCTAGGGTTACCTACCAATGAGAGTTTATGAACAACAAAGTCTATGGCTGGAGGAACGTCTGAGGTCTGGATGCGGTTGGTGATTTATAGAAAATATAAGTGTCTTCTATGTGTTTTGTTATAATTACTATGTGAATATTTATGTATTTATGTTATGGGGTTTTCATGTATAATTATGCATGTATATATTTGTTGTTAGCCTACATAATTATGTTCATATGCAAAGCATTTTTATTAATTAAATGGTATCAACGAGTTAGAATTTTGTGTGGCATGGCCCAACTTGGGGCTGGGGATGCTAAAATGTGGAATTAGAGCTCTAGTTTCGACATTGAGCCTTCCTGGGCTAGATAACAGAGCATTGAAGATGAATTCATGGGTTAAAATTTCATAGTTGTCTGCCAATTGTTTGTTAAAATTTCCCCGAGGAAAAGTTTAGAGAATGTCTATGACATGTTTGACAAAATTACTACAGTGAAATTGGGGAAATTTCACGAGTAATTTGAGGAAATATAGCTAGAGATTAGAAATCCCCAAATTTTAATTGCATTCTGAACAAATTTGGGCGTGTAGATGGCTGAATTTCAAGTTTACAGTGCAATCATGGCATAATCAGTAAGTATCCCCAATTTCAGAGTGAAATTGAAGAGAATTCATGCCCAATACTGCCAATTGTCTGTGCACAGATATATTTGGTAGTTGTAGAGGGGTTGATTTTCCATTTATTGGGATGAAATTGGCCATACGAAGCTAATTACATAACTTTAATGACATCCACAAAAATAATCACGAAATTGGGAATTTTGGAAAAATTCAAATTTTGGCAAAATTGGGAAAAATTGGGATTTTTTTCATATGATGACGTCATCCTGACATGGAGGCCACATGTCAAATGACGTGGGAGAAGTGACGTGTACAACCACTATGGTAGTGGTGATAGGTGTGGTAGGTACATAGTGGAAGTTGTGGTAGGTGGTAGGTACATGATGGTAGTGGTGGCAAGTGGTAGGTGATGTGAAGCTACGGTGGACGGGTGCCTGCTTGACCTGCGACACTGTGGTCTCGACCCTGTAGAACCATGATTTCAGGGGGGTACCCTAGTGGTTTTGGAAACCAATAGGGGGGATAAAATCCATGAGACACCACCACATCATTGGGAGAAAACCGATGGGATTCGATTTCAGACCCCCCCTCTGTTAATGGTCAACATGTCGGGGAGCTCGAAATATGATAATAGTCATATATAACGATCGTAGTCATTGATCCACACCAAAATCTCCACCATCTGATTGGAAATACATGCAAGTTTGCGGGGTCAAAAAAATAGGTGTGGGATGGGGCCCGCCCATCCCTGTGACTAATGGGAAGATGCTGTGTGGATAACCACAGGTTACAAAGCTAGAAAGATTAATAATTTTCACGTGAGGTAGAAGGAAGGAAGAATAGAAAGAACGAGAAGGGAGACAAGGGTTGACGAGGTAGGGTCTGCATGGCTAGAGGGTCAGGATGGAGTCATTTCAAGGTGCCAAATAAACCAAGAACGCCATGTCAAAATTCTATTCAACAGTCCAATTAGCTGAAATTAGTGAAAGTCATTAGAAAAATTAGGTGTTTTCTAGGTCATGTTTTTGCAAGCCATTTTTTGAAGGCCTAAACAACAATTTTTGAAAATCAAATTTGTACGAAACTGTACTGTGTTTCCCTTCGAGACATGTATTTTCTACTTCTAAAATGAAACATCTTGGAGAGATATTTCTAGCAAGATAAACTGTTCGCAAAACGAAGCATGTAGGAGGGAGTTACATGCCAAACATTGTAAGGTAATGTTTGGGTACCAGTTCACTCCAGAGACCATAAATTCCTGCTTAGAAGTCAAATTTCAGCATGAAATTAGTATACGGAAATTTATTCATCCATAGAAGAAAACAATGGAGTTGGATTCAAAATTTGGCCACCTAAAAGTACACGGAGGACGTATAAGGCACATGTAGCATTGAGGGCTAAAAGGGGTAAATAAGCCAAAATTTCAGCAGGTTGTATCTAGGAGCCTGGAGCCCAGAAAAAGATGAAACTTGGTCATATTGTTCAAAGTATAGTCATGAAGAAACCCAATTTGGATCTTGTAAATATACCAAATGAACTGGTGTAAGGGATGCATTGACATAGCCAAAATTGCACATGGGTTAAAGGTGTGCAAAAAGGAGTAATTTGGTAATAATCAAAAGACTAACTTTCTGCTTAGGACTTAGAATTGAGAAAGAAATAAATCATTGGAAAGGTCTTGGATAGAGTAATCCATATACTCACCCAGAAATATGAATTGAGTTGTAGAATTGACAAGAAAACATAAAGACTATTTATGGTGTATTTAAATGGTAGAATGGTGCATAAATTGATAGATTTGTTAAATTATTGTGGTATAACAAATCTTATTGCATTCACATTTTGTAGATCTAAAGGAAAATAGAACAGATAAAAAGCATAAGACAAATTAGAAATATGAAAGGGTCTCAAAGACAACCATGAAGATGAAGTTAGGGGGTTGCGTGTCAACATTTGTAATGAAGGGACACAATCAAATGGGCATGGAGAAGGAAAGGAGGAAAGCATGAATTTGGTGGAGACTATAAAGAGCCTGCAAAGATATGTGTTGAGTTATAAAGATGATAATGAGAGGATTATGAAAGGAAAAGAGCATCAAGATGGCATCAACATCAGGTTGTTGCAAAGTTTGGATAGAATAGAGAAGACAATGGATAAGGGGACAGACTCCATCAAGTCAAAATGCCATAGATCTCATGATAGAATAAGAGAATCTAGAAGTGTTTATAGACATCATCATCACTCACCAAGACATTCAGTTAAAAGATCACACAATAGTCCAATATTATCTCATGTAAGAAATCAAAAGAAGAGGTTTGGGGTAGATGAACTACAAGGAGAAATGAATAAGATCAAGCCTCCTACCTCTGATGGTGAGCACACAAAATATGAGAATGAATAGACTTGGTTATTGGGGATGAGGAAGTGTTTTAAATTACATAATTACTCCTCACATGCAAAAGGAAGTATTTCAATTTACCAATTGAAGGGAAAAGCATCAATGTGGTGGGACTATTTTGTACAAGTACAACACAATGATGAGAAGAAGATCACTTGGAGGCAGTTCAAAAGGTATTTTCAGAAGAGATACTTGAATACACATTATTTTGATAAAAAGATGAAAGAGTTCTTTGAACTCAATATTGGGAGTATGACCATGGATGAGTATGAGAGTATATTCTTAAAATTGTTGAATTATGTTGAATTCATCAAGGATGAACATGTCAAGATTCAAAGGTTCCTGAGTGGGATGCCGTCGATATTCAATGACAAGATACAATATGATGATCCCAAGACATTGGATGAAGCAATAAGGAGATCCAAGTGCCTCTATGATCAACATAGATGAATATTAAATTTCCAAAAGGCTTGGGAAGATAAGAAGAAAGGTAAGACGGGGCAAAGGAAGAAGGGGAACAAGCCACCATTCTTCATAAATAATTCTTCGGGACAACTAGCTCCAAATGAGACTAGAATGACATAAACTTTGGGAAAAAGACCAAGGAAACAACCTATTAAAAGTTGGGGTTATGAGGGAGATCACATGCACAAATATTGCCTTCATAGAGGTGAAAAATCGAGGATTGTTCATAATGTACAACAAGCTGATATAGTTGAGTACATGGGCAGAAGCATGCCCATGATCTATGCAGCTCTGGACAACAAGCAAGCTGAATTTCAATCTCACATGATTGAAGTGGAAGGTAAGATCAATGATCAACCTATTTCTATTTTAACTGATACATAAGATAGTCATAGTTATATAGATATTAAGTTGATGGAAAGATTTCATTCGATAAGAAGCAAGCTTGGGAAATCTTGGTTGGTTCGGCTAGCCACAACAACTAAAAGAATAATTAATGAGTTGGTTAAGGAATGTTCAATGGACATGAATGAACTGAGCATAAAGGTATATTTGAATATCACACCTTTGGGGTCATATGATTGTCTAATTGGTATGGATTGGTTGTAAAAGAAACATGTTATCCCAGACTATTATAAAAAGACATTTACTTGCTTGGATGAAGAAGGGAACTTGAGAATAGTTCAGGGTATTCCAAGGGTTGTGACTATTGGAGAAATTTCAGCTTTGCAACTGAAGAGAAGCTTCATGAAAGGATGCCAAATATTTTCAACACATATGGAAGAGACACCTAAGAATAAAGTGCCAAGAATGAAAAACTATGAAGTATTGAAGAGTTTGAAGATGTATTTGGAGAGATAATGGGGTTGCCACCGAATAGAGATATTGATATCTCTATTAATTTGATGCCTAGAGCAACCCCAATTTCCAAGACCCCTTATAGGATGAGTACACCTGAATTGAAGGAATTGCAAATGAAACTTGAAGAGATTTTGAAGAAGGGGTATATACGCCCAAGTGTGTCTCCTTGGGGTGACCCATTATTATTTGTGAAAAAAAAGGATGGCACCTTGAGATTATGCATTGAATTCAGGCAGTTAAATAAGGTGATTGTGAAGAATACAAATTATTTTCCAAGGATAGATGATATTTTTTATTAGCTGAAAGATGAAAAGATATTATCCAAGATTGATCTCAAGTTAGGCCACCAATAGGTGAGAATTAAAGAAGATGATATCAATAAGACTGATTTCAGAATGAGGTATGGCCATTATGAGTTCACAATGGTGCCATTTGGGTTGTCCAATGCACTAGTTATATTTATGTGTTTGATGAATGATATATTCAGAAATTACTTGGATATGTGTGTCATTGTCTTATTGGATGAAACACTTATCTACTATAAGTCTAAATATGAACATACAGAACACTTGAGGATGGTGCTACAAGTATTGAGGGAGCACCAGTTGTATGCCAAGCTGAGCAAGTGCTCATTTTTATCAAAGGCAAATTCATTATTTTGGCCACATCATTTCAAAGGAAGGGATAACAGTGGATCTGGAAAAGATAAGAGCCATTGGGGGATGGACAATACCAAATAATGTCTCAGAGGTGAGATCTTTCATGGGACTTGTAGGTTATTATAAAAGGTTTATTGAAGTTTTTTAAAATATTGCACATCCAATCACTTCTTTGCAAAAGAAGGGTGCAAACTTTTAATGGACCTTTGATTGTGAAAGTCGTTTTTAGCACTTGAAGAACTTGTTTATAGGTGCAACAATTTTCAGCATTGTTGATCCAAATGAAGATTTTGTTGTGTGCACTAATGCATGCAAAGAAGGGCTTGGGGGAGTCCTTAGTCAAAATCGACATGTCATATGCTATGAGTTAAGGGAGATAAAAGAACATGAGAGACATTATGCCACTCATGATTTAGAATTGGAAGCCATAATTCATGTCTTCAATATGTGGAGACACTATCTCATGGGAATAAGATTTGAGTTGAGAACTGATCCATAATTGGATCTCGGGACCAAAATGGGTCCAGGAAGGCCCAAAAATAAAAGTTCCCAGAATGGCTTCAAAATGGACGTGAGCGTAGGCCTCGTCTATACGAACCCAACACAACTTGAACGAGCTCAAACGTATGTCGTATGACCAAGATATCATGATATGTTCATTTGGACAAACATGAAAAAAAATGATAATTGTATAGTCGGTATGGTGCTGACGTGGGAATTGACTATACAGGTCATATGGCCGTACAACTGACATGACAGGGTGTATTGGCAATGAATTGGATAGGTACAGGTGGATGAGTCAAGGTGTGACACATGGCACCACTGTAATAATGACACATGGCGGGTTCGTACGACTGATGTGGCAGGTTCGTAAGACACGTGACAAGGGGCTGACATGGCATGTAGAGTTGGATGCTAACTAGGCAGACATGCATGCAGACAAGTGGTCGAATATGATGTTTACACGTGGAATTTACTGGGGTGAATGTAAATGTTCCACGTGGCCCAGTCACGGGCTTCCATGTGGCACCCATTCATTGGACATTTTTGTTTTGGTAAAATTGTATGGAGTGCACAGGATTTGAACCTATGACCTTTGGTTCGGGCTAAGGGTTTGGTAGGGCTGGGCTACTAGCCTGCCCGTTGGTGTTTCTTATTAGTTATATAGCAAAACATATATTTAAGTTGCAATGAATGGTAAGTCAGGTGGAGAAATGGCTGGGGCCTAGCCCCAACCCCCGATTCAACGTTATCCACATGTCCACAAATTCATATCTGTTGGCGCGATAGACTGTATTGGCGCAGATTTGTTGGTGTAGCCCCCCGATCTCGGTCACTTAACTCGGAACCATAACCAAATAACCACAGACCTTACCTTAGTGCAGAGGTTAGGGGTTATCCCCGGTCGGCTAGGCTAGCCCGCAGACCAAGGGTGTAACCTGGGGCCTAAACAACCGAGTCTGAACTAGATTTGTGTGTGGAACTTGTAGCCTGCAACCATATGGCCTATACATGTAACCAGGAGCTGGAATCTAGGAGAGGGATAATGAACTAATGGAAGTCCGTGGCTACATGGAGGCACCAAGGTGATCAGGAGCCCGAGGAGAAGGGTTTATGCTTGGAAGCTATCCCAAATGTGGGTTTTTATACATTATTGTATGATTTTTATTGATTTTCTCAACAGATTTGAGAGATTTTGGTCATTTTTGGAGGATCTTGGGCCTTTTTTGAGGCCAAATCTTGGGGAGAAGTTGGGAGGTTGTTACCCCCTTCAAATATATATAAACCAGAGGCTCTTGAAGCCAATGAAGGAGGTTCAGGACAAATAAATGCTAAATAATTGCCAAGCCACAACAATTTTTATGCAGAGAAGCCATTGATGAGAGCACCTTTACGGGCCATTTCTGCGAGCTCCATTCATTCGTTTCAGTGCCATCCATTTGTTGGGTTCTTGAGATCTGGTAGAACAAGACCATATCAGTTTGTAACCTTTTTGGCACTGTTATGATGTAATTTTAAAGCTTTGATCAGAAATAGGAAAGCCTCATCCACCGAGACAAAGGCCCGGAGACGTAGGCGAGATTGTCGAACTCCATTATCAACTTCTCTTGTTATGGTTTGTTGTTCTTCATGCTTATGTTCATATATATATATTTCTTAATGGCTGCTATCTTTCCTCTTTCATTAGTTTCCTAAATGGTAAAATAACGCATGCAAAATAACTCAACCATTGTCATTTAAAAGATATTTTCGAATCAAATGGTATTAGAGCTAGTTGACGGTTGGTTTTTGAGTTTGCATGATTACCAGGGAAAAGATGAATCATGGTGAAGGTGATCTTGTTGAAGAGAATCCATTGATTGGATTGAGAAAGAGAACTTCTCAAAGTGAGAAGATGGCATCGGAAGAGGGACTTTCTAATGATGAGAAAGAGTTTCGAAAAACTTTCTTCGCCATGTCGGAGATGATGAAGGTTTTGTATGATGATTACTTGGAACAGAAGATACTGAATCTAGGTGAATCTTCAAATGTAAGAAGTCAATAAGGAGAGGATCCTCCTCAAATTCATCCTTCACCTCCTTCTTCTCCATCAACTTCTTCTTCTTCAAGTTCAAGTTCTAAATCCACTGCAAGAAAACATTCCCATAAACATAAACAAGAAATGCCTTTACTTAAGCTTGATGTAAAATTTGAATTACCCATGTATGATGGTGAATTCAATGCAGAGAGACTTGATAACTGGGTTAGATAGATGGAGGTTTATTGCAGTGTGCAACAAATCAAAGATGAGGCCACTCAAATCAAGTTGGCATTGCTTAGAATTGCAGACACAACACTCTTCTGGTGGCAAAGCAAGTTGCAAAATGGAACACAACAAGTGGGTAATGCATTTCCTGTAAGTTTTAAACCTGTGAAGTAAATAAATGCATATAGATTCTTAAGAAAAACATAAATTAATCAATGGCTCATTCACATAGTACACAAAGATTTATACCGGAAACCCTCAATCGAGAAAACCTTTCTTATATTCATTATATCGAATTTCACCATTCACTATACAATATATAAACAATGTTTTTAGGTATTCCGTAGATATCAAAACCCTAATCCCTTAATCCGGGATTAATTTACAAAACCGCTAAAAATATCAAAATCCACTAAAAATAACAAAAATTGCCCAAAAAAAAACATTTCCCCCGGGCTACCGCCCATTGCTGAATGCTGCGCGTAACCAGTGGGGGGCATACCTACCCCCCCTGGGACTCCCCTAGGAAAGCGCCCAATGCACACAACACGAAGATCACTACTAGAGGGATCGTCAGATGCAGTTGTCATGTCTGATGCGCCCACACACACACATGCAAAGAATATAACACCTACCCAACATTCTCCCACTTGTTATTTTCTTTACATCCAAGGGTCCAGGGGATTATATAGTCAACAATCCAGGGTATAAATTCCCATTGTTACTCTACACCAGGACAACTTTTCTGTGCTCACAAACTTTGTCAATGAATCTGCAACATTCTTCAAAGTGTCAACCTTTTCGAGCAACACCTTCTTTTCCTCAACCATGTCTCTCACAAAGTGATACTGAACATCAATATGATTTGTCTTCGAATGATAAGATGGGTTCTTTGCCAGGAAGATTTCATTCTGACTGTCACAATCTAATCTAACTTCTTATTGTACCAACCCAATACTTGAACACAATCTTTGTAATCATATTTCTTCCTTGCTTGCATGAGTGGCTGTCATGTATTCAACTTTTGTAGTTGAGAGTGCCACTACAACCTTTATTTTTCTCATCCAACTAATTGCTCCTCCAAATAGGTTAAACACATACCCACTTGTAGATCTTCTATGATCCATATCTCCAGCCCAGTCTGCATCAACAAAGCCATGTATGTCCACCACT
>SNQJ01S0020477.1:78606-89340 GCA_010110895.2 Picea sitchensis
ACAGGTTGTAAGTTTTACTGGAAACTCACGAAATCAATGCAAAAATAATTGCTTTTGAGAAGCAGATAAAGAAAGCACATTCAAATATTTTTTTTTTTCTCTATATAAATCTACCAAATCATGAATTAACTAGACTATGAAACACAAACGTGCAGATAGTCAAAAGTTGATCTAAACTTTCTGGTTTCACTGATGCATAATTGACAGAAATTAGAAATGCAAAGGATCTAACCTGATGTTAGTTTTTGAAATGTATACAAGATTCTGTGTGAATCAAAAGCATCCAACTACCACACCTACGAGATAAATCAGCAATAGACTTATAGTGAAAATGTTCTGAATAAATTCATAACTTGTCCTAGTAACTGAAATTTAATAACAGAGTAGGTAATACAAATAAACCCTGTGATATCATGATCGCAAGTGATTACAGTAAGATAAATCTGAGTGTAACACATTGCATTTTATTATTCAACTAAAAATCAAAGAGCAATCCTGTCATTCAAATTAAAGAGATGATCACAGTGTCAATATCTAGAGCAACAAATTATGGACGATATTTATAACATGGGTATCTCAAACATAATAGATCATTGAGTCTAAAGATACAAGACCTACTAATATACCAGGATTAACAAAACATAAATGAAAACACCATTCACAAAAGGCTAAAGCCAAAATACTTATGCGATGTTTCAGTTAGTCTTGGAATCATTTGTCCATCTTCTACTCTAGGCTAAGATGCCTCTTCATTACAAAATGCATGGTTTTTAGAAGGGTCTTTGGGAAATCTGATCTCCCTATATTTGAGGAGAATATTAGATCCCATAAGATTAAAACATTACAAATATGGGGGTCTACAACCACCCATGATCAAATTGTATCTTAAATTTTTTATGAAAGTTTTCCCTATTTACAAAATAAACAAAAGGAGATAACTAATCAACTAGATCGAGCATGTTCCATCCCATAAGATCAACATCAGATATACCATGTCCTGAAAAAAATGAAATGTGAACAAATTAAATATTTTATAAACAAATAATTACTAAATTTTATATGAAAATGACTTGGCTATAGAATCTCTCGATTCTGTAGCTAGTCTTATATTGGTAAAATAAATCCAAGTTGAACCGATTTGATTTAAAAAAAAATAACATGACTGTAATAAGAATCGTCTTACCATTTAACTAATAACTAAAAATGGATCAAGATATCTCAGAATTTATTATGGCCTTCACACTGTCTGCATTCTTTATCACAATGTTGCCTGTCTTTTTGAGACGCTTGGATTGTCTCTATTCATTTTCCTTGAGGTCACGGTTTTCTTTTATGAGAAATTCATTGTGGTTTGTGAGATCTTTAATCCTTGCTTGTAGAATGGGAATGTCTTTATAGTAATGTTCGATCCAATGCAAGCAGACTTCACAATGCATAGAAGGAGTAACCTATCAGTGGATCGTATAATTGGGTGCAAGAACATCAACACTACCTGTTGTTGTCACTTGACCGAGCTTTATACCAGTAAACCCCTTTCTATCCTCGATACACGGTGGGATATTGTTAACATAGTCGTATGGATGAATAGGATCCAATTTGTGAGAATCTGGATCTTCCTCTGTGAGAAAATTTTCAATTTTAGAATCCGAATCCTCATGGATATCAATCAGGTCGATCGAGATCACATGAGGCTTGGATCCATTACACAGACTTCTCGAAATGAGTCAAACAAAACTCTTATTTTGAAACCCTAACATTACTTACTTCTTTTTTGATTATTTGCAAGGGTCTTTACTGTCAGATTTTATAGTAGGGTTAGGGCTGACAATAAATTCATGCACAAGGGTTCCAATTGACTCGGATCCAACATTCCGTTGCCCAGGTAAAAACTGATCGGGTACTATCTCATGATGAGGGTTTTTCTTCAAAGGATATGGCTTGCCATTTGAGCAATCAAAATGTTCCTCTATCAGATGCTTATCCAACATAGGGGTTTCTGTAGGAATCGCTGTAGAAAAACCATTTTGGGCTAAGAACCCATTCCAATCATCACCCAGGGTTTTCAAACGATGAATCAACAACATTTTAATTAAACCATGGTGAAAGAGGCTAGAGTCGAGGCTCTGCTTCTTGTATCTTTTCGACATTTTGTACATACTCCTTAACAAATAAAACGACACATTTAAATGGAAGCCTATAAAATACTTGAGCAATCGCACATGGTAAAGAATAACCAGGCCATAATGACGCTCATAGGTAATAATTTGTTTAAGAACTGCTAACAGACCATGCCACCTAACCTTAAGTAGGAAAACATGAATACCTTTCTCACATCAGTCAATTTTTCTAGAGGTCATGAAAAGACTCTAGGGAACTTCGTCAATTTTCGAATTCTTGAACCACTTCTGACCAGTGAGAGGAAGCCTTGTTGCTTCACTCAAAAAATCTTCAGTCACCTCCAAGTGAACATCACCTACCTTCGCTTTGTATCCATAAAAAATTTGGGCGAATTCTTTGGCCACGCGAAGGTTATACCCTTCGAACTTCTTAATGAAAATATCCCAACCATGGCCTTTCAAATCCTTGACCACATCATCATGAGACAAAAACGCTTGAGAGCCATTTGTCTCTATTCGGAAAACATGAGCCATTAAGGGTATGACCAGACTAAAACAAGGGTGATTCAAACTAACTGTGAGTTTAGATGGTAGTGGTAAGAGGGACAAGTTTGAGTTGATACCATGGAAACAAACTAAGTAGAACACCTGCGTGATCATAGCATACACATGAAGGTCTTGGTTATGGAGTTTGAACACTCCTGGTAATGAAAGCTACGAGTACATAGCACTACACAAACCCTTAATTCGTAATGAGAATCCTGTCACTTCATACTGCCAGCCAACACAAAGTACAGGATACGGTTCTGGTGTGTTTAATTCCCACGCCATGTAATGGATATAATCGATTTGCAAAGGGTAGGAATGGATATGTTTTTACAAATAATATGTGAATTGATATTTGGTATTGAAGTTGATTTACAAAGGATTCAAATAAATAAGCTTACAATCCAAATGCAAATCAATATGGGTACTATATCGACATTCGATAAACTCCAAAAGGAAAACCATTTAAGTATGAAATATAAAATAGATGTAAGCACAATGAACCTTTAAAAACCATGTTTTTGAAGATGGATATAATGCGAAATTAAGTTTCCATGCTTGATTCATGCTTTCAGTCATGAATCAAGCATGAAAATGCAAGATAAAAATAAAACAAGAATAATCAAACATATTTTTTATAACCCAACAATCACCCTCAAATAGTAATATTTACAGGATGAGGTGAAGGTAGCTACAAGAGGTGTCATTTGTTGTTAAAATTAGAAAAAACATGTAGGGTTGCTAACAGTGGCGACTTACTGGGAGAAGCAATCATCTCTGCATCACCAACGAGTTCATGTTAGGACTACTTAGAATGATTAAAGATCAAAGAACAGTTGAAGGAAATCACGCATCTCAATCAAATTCCAACAATCATCATACAGTCTAGCTTCATATGTCTTTCTATTCAAATGAAATCCGGTGACAAATCTTAATCACGAGAGAAACGATATTCAAGCGAATGGCTCTGATATTGTTGATAGGGCCATTGCTGATAGCAGGTGTCCATAGCCTCGGTAGGGATGTCAATTAACCCACTCCGATGCCTCTACCCTGTCCAAGAATTTGCAATTCAAAATGAAGGGAACTCATGATTAATATCAGAATTTATACCTGATAATTTTCTTGAACCTGACATTGCTTCGCTACCAGCATGCATGTTCAGTACCCCAGAGAAGTTGTCTTGGAATCATGCATGCATTTACCCACTGCCAGCAGACCTTTTCAGTATCTCGGTGGGTTTACAGACACTTCCCACAACTCTCTAGAAATTATTGACAATTTGACATAAATTTAATGATCTTCAGAAGAGCGGGGTGATGTTGAAACTTTCAGTTTTCAGAACACTTGATATTTTCCAGCCTTTAATTTTTCGCTTGATAACCTTCATTATGATCTGAAATTAGTTTTCTAATGAGACTAATTTTTCGAGGACAGGAAGGCATACTTGATTTTTTTTCTTTAAAAACAGGGACAATGTAAAGATCTTTAATGATGGTCCTGTCTGCTCATGATTATAAAGTGAAATCAGGAAACCTATTTCAAACATAAAGTTTCTTTAGCTAGTCTTTGTTTTTTCAATTTACAACATCGATGCTCTGAGAAGACCTTGACTGTTGCTTCATGATGATTTTGGTGTCCTTTCATGAACTAAAAGGTGACATAGACATAAGTTTAACTAGAAAGCAGCGAAAACAAGAAAAATTAAAAGAACCAAAATTAGAAAACAAAAGTAAATAATAATAAAAAAAAATATGTACAAAGGTGGATATGGAATTATCAAGAAAAATACCTTTTGAGAGCTTGGCCATTCACCGGGAAGGTGTCTGGCTGTCCCTCCAAATTGTGTAGACGGAAAGAGCTAGGACCTAGTTTTTCAGTGATTACAAATGGCCCCAACCACAGGTTCTGGAACTTGGCGTGTTCCCCTTTTCCTTCGTGAGGTTTATCCCATTTGAGAGCCAGGTATCATACCTCGAAGTTTCTATCCGAAGAAGAGTTTGAATCGAACCGGCCTTTCACAATATACTGATGTTGATACGGCTTCTTCTTTGCTTGTGCTCTTACTTCCTCCAGTTTTAATAAGGCATTGATTCAAATTTCAAGAGGAGGGCATTCCTCTTCTTAAACTTTCTGCGATAATTGCAGTGAGGGAAGCAAAACATGTGGAGGGAGAATTGCTTCTCTTCCGTAGAAAATAAAGAAAGGGGAATTACCAACAAAGGTTTTTGGTGTCACCCTATCAGCCCAGAGTGCATTAAAAAGCGCGTTGTGCCAATTTTTGTGGTTTTAAAAAACTGTTCTCTTGATGATTTTTATCAAATTTTTGTTTGTTGATTCTTCTAGGCCATTTCCTTGGGGGTAGTAGTTGGCATAATTTTTCAATTTGATCCCTTTTTCCAAGGCAAAAACATTCATATCAGGGGATGAAAATTAATAAGAATTATCGAAGACAAAACATTCAGGAATGCCGAATCTAGTAATGATATTCGAGTTAAGGAAAGATATTACCTGATTAGTGTTTACCACTTTCAGAGGTGCAACCTCAGATCATCTGGTAAAATAATCCGTTGCTATAATGATGTATTTATGCTGCTGTGAAGAAGTGGGGTTAATTGGCGCTATGATGTCAAAACCCCACTACTGAAAAGGTGAATCCACCACAACAGGCTGCAAAGGGAATGCTTCTTTCTTCACTCGTCCAACAACCTTTTGACATATTATGCATTTACGACATAATGCATGAACATCTTTAAACAACGTGGGCCAATAGTACCCAACTCTTAATAATTTGTGAGAAATGGTATCTCCACCGAAGTGTCCACCAGCCTCACCTGCATGAAGTTCAAATAGTACTTTTTCTGCTTCATCCTTTTCCAAACAACGCATGAGAACACTATCAAAATTCTTTTGGAATAATACGTCATTTATCAACTGGAAAGGTGCAGATTTTAGTCTTAACGCTATTCTCTTTTTTGGGTCAAGATAGCAAGGAGCAGATCCGTGTGTCAAATAAAACTTAATATCATCAAACCAAGAGTTAGCAACAACTTGTGTACAACTGATTTGTTTTCTGTCATGCTGGTTTATAGTTAAGGAATTGATTTGAATTTCTTGTTCTTTAACTGAATCAACAACTAGCTTACATAGACCTTGACCTCTAACAATTTGTGCAGGAGTTATTTCGAGGTCATACTCTTGTAATGATGTCATCTAGTTTGCCCATTTTTCACCCAATTCCTTTTGTACTAACAAGTTTCTAACAACATGATAAGGAACAATGACTTTAGTTTTGGACTTGAGCAAATATGATCAGAAGTGTTTCACTGCTTTAAAAACAACATAAGCCTGTTGATCTACAACTGGGTAGTTAAGCTCTGCTCCTTTGAAAGCTGAGCTCATAAAGGCAATAGGTATCTCATTACTTTTAGTATTCTTTTGGGTTAACAAAACAACATAAGATCATTCAGAGGCGAAAGTGTAAAGAGTGAAATCTTGTGAGAAATCAGGACTCATCAAGGAAGGGGCTTCCACTATGGCTTTTTTGATGGAATCAAAGGCTTGATTTTCTTGTGGTCCCCAACGATACTGGACATCCTTTTTAATTAAATTCTGCAATGGCCTTACCATTTCTGAGAAACTTGGGACAAACCTTCTGACAAAGTTAATCTTGCCTAAAAATGATTGCATGACTTTCTTGGAAGAGGGAGGGGAGAGTTTAGCAATATATTGGGTTCTTTTAGGATCGATAATCATTCCATCTTTGGACACTATGAATCCAAGTAATTTTCCTTGCTCATCTGCAAATATTGATTTCTTAGGGTTAAGAGATATTCCATACTTGTGGCATTGCTCTAGGACAACCCTAAGGTGAGACAAGTGATCCTTCTTGTTTTTAGAAAAAAAACGGTAATGCCATCAAGATAGACCACTACTGATTGATTTAAGAGGCCAAGAAAAGAAATGTCCATTAATCTCCGAAAAGTGGCCCCAACATTTATAAGCCCAAAAGGCATATTTCGGTAGGCATAAGTGCCCCACGGGGTACAAAAAGTGGTTTTGAGTTGATCCGAGGGAGACATGAGGACTTGGTTGTATCCCGAAAAACCATCTAACAGAGATAGTCTTTCGGAACCAAAAAATTGTTGAAGTGTCTGTTCCATTGGAGGAAAGAGATAATTATATTTGTCCAACTCTCGGTTCAGGTTACGAAAGTAGACACAAAGTTGAATTTCACCACTTTTCTTCCTTACAGGAACCGGATTAGACACCCATCGTGTGTGCCTCATCGAAAAAATAATATTTTCATTTAGTAATTTATTCAGTTCTTTCTTGACAGTGGGTTCCAATTTGGGGTGCATCTTTCTCAACTTTTTCTGAAAAGGATGAGTTTGTGGTTTCATGGGGATGATATGTTGTATTATTTTAATATCAAAGGTTTTTAAATCATCATATGTCCAAGCAAAAATGTCTTTGAATTCTTTAAATAGTTTTATAAAAGTAGATCATTCTTACTCGAAGCATCCCATTCCCAAATTGATATTTCGAGGATTTTCCTTAGTCCCTAAATTTACCGTCTCATAAGTCAAGGAAGAGATATTCATTTTATAATTAACCGACCCCCTAAATTTATCGTGCAAATCATAAAATTTCTCCAGTCTTATAACGGATTTGGAAATAGAGTTTACCAGATCAGACGTCGATTCAAGAGATCTAGGATCTGGTATTACCGTGAAGTCGTGAAGGTTTTCATTGTGAGTGCCTTGATCGATAATTTCACCTTGGAAAGTGTCCTCCATATGAAAGAAGTTGATGATCTGCTGGTCATTTTCAAACACTCTCCAATTGGCGATGTTGTCTGGGATCGATGGCCTGAACAATAATTCAATCAAAAATGTGTTCGGAGAGAGACCTTCTGCAAGAAAAAGTTTAGAAGCGACATTAGCCAATAAATCATCTTATGAAATACTTAATCTAGGAATGGAATTTATATTAAATGCTAAATTTTTTTGCATTAGATTCCATACCTCAGTTTGGTAACTTTTAATATGTGGTGATAGGAAATGTATGAAATTTCTTACCTGCCTAACAATGATTTCTGAATCATCGAATACCATTAAATTTCTTACATCCATATCTACAACTTTCCTGAGTCCTTGCAAAAGTGCCTCGTATTCGACAGTGTTGTTAGTACACTCGAACTCTAATCAATAGGCAATGAGAGTCTTATTACCTGCGAGGTCAATGAGTACACATCTTGCACCAACTCCTTCTTTGGCTTTGGACCCATCGAAGTACAGTGACCATATTTGAGCTTCGTCAGCAGTGTCTGGCACATTTGGCAAAGATGGTAACTGAGTATAGGTCATGAGTTCTAACTGTTGCTCCGGATTAGTGAAAGGGGAAATTTTAGTCATGAAGTTACCGAAAAAGGTGTTCATTCCCTACATTTCGAATGAATTAGTAGATGCGGTAAAAGGTTTGTTTACATCATTCAAATCCATTACGGTGTGTTTGAGATAGCGTTCACGATTTATCCTAATTTTATTTGGCTGTCCATTTTCCAGCAGCCACAAATGGGACCAGTCTGTGGCAAAGTAACCATGCAATTGTTTGGACCAGTCCCTGCTCAAGAACAAACCATAGACCTCAGGGATGTCAACAACAATGATGTCAATAATTTGGTGAACTTTAGGATTAGAAGATAACCTAACCAAAACATTCTTAAGTTCACCAATTACCTTAACATTCGTCTGATCAAGTTGAATGATTTTGAGACTAGAAGGATGAACTTCTGCGTTAATTTTTTGACACACAGACAAAGGCATCACATTTGATGATGCGCCAGAATCCAACATGCAATTATGTACATTTCTATTAAAAATTTCAAAAGTTAATAAGAAAGGTGGGATGTTTTTATGAGTGTTAACAACATAATTCTGCTGAGTTTTTGCCGCTGTCCCTGAAACAATTTTATCTACGTTTGATATAATTTTTTCAGTTAGATCCATTTTATCTGGAGGTTCAGATGTTGTTTTAGTAGGGATTTTTTGTGCTGTTTTAGAATAGATTTCTGTAGTTTTCTTGCTGCTGGGATCACTGTTCTTGCTGTTTTTTGTGATATTTTGAAGCATTTTCTGCAGAATAAGAGGAAATTTCAAAAGATCGAAACATAAATATTAGCCCACAATTTATTTAGATCTTCAATCAAGTCATATTCTAAAACCGAGGTTTCTAAACTCTGTCTTATTTCAGTCTGTTTCGATTGTTTTGGAGGCACATTATTACTCATTTCGGAAGACAATTTTCTTTGTGTTTTGCTTCTTGTGTTGTAAGGGTGGACAGTTTCAAAGTTTGATTGAAAGATACTATCAGAAAAGTGTTTGAAGATACTGGGATATGACTCCTCTTCTTCAGCTACTTCTTCCTCAACTATGTATTCATAACTTTCAGGAGGGGCAGAGTTATCACATGCTTCAAGAATAGTTTGCAAAGCGTATTGTAAGCTTTTGAAATTAATACCTTTAGTGGTCAGGTTTGGCCTATTGGGAAGAAAAGGATTTCTGAAAGGAGGTTTAAAACTTCCTTTGCTTGAGGATGCCTCTTCGGCCGATCTCTTCAAGTCTACGACTTGATTTGATAATTTATGGAAAGCCTTTTGCAAGCTTTCTAAGTCTAAAGTTTTTGGTTGGCTTTTGTCTTGGGGAGGCCTTGCAAGGATTTCTATTTTCTTTTTAGAGGATGAAGCTGTTTCAACTTCACTATTGAGATTGTCTTTCAAGCTTAATATATCCTTTTCAATTTGGCTTGCCTCTTCGAAGGATTCCAACAATGTAGACGTTTTAGACCTTTTAACCCAAATTGATATATTATTATGCAGGGATTTGGTATAATATGCAACAGTTAGACTCTCAACATGCATTGAATCAGCGTGAATTCGGTTCTTCAATGTAAGGAACCTTTGGTTAAAATCTTTTACTTTCTCCTTAGGGTTCATTTTTAGGCTAGAGAGTTCCATAACCAGGACTTCAGGGGATTTATCGTCTCCAAAATTCTCTAAGAAACATGTTTCAAATTTGTCCCAAGAGACAATGGTCTGGGGCTGTCGTGCGAAATACCATGTGGAGGAATTACCCTCAAATGTATAAGGAAAGAGTCTGCATACTACGTATTCATGCTCTACACTTTGAAGTCTAATGGCCAACATAAACTTCTTTATGTGATCTTCGATAGATTGCTTAGAATCCAGATCAAATTTAGGTAACCATTTCTCCGGATGTTTTGGCAATGGGTGTTGAGGTCCAGGTACAACCACAGTATCTTGATCGAGCCAGGGTCTAGCGAGATAGTTTTGGTTTGCCATGGGTGTATATGGTGTTGAAGGTAGATATGTTTCAGACGAGGAACTACCTTCATCAGATGACTCTCCTCCCGAAGAGGATGGAGATGAATGATGTGGGGAAGATGGAATACCGGATCCTCCAACTCCGAGAGTAAGGGTTTGGGCAGGATCTGTGGTATTATATCCTAAAGGGTTCAAAATCATACCGGTTCCTTCAAGTTGCTCTCGGATATCTCAGAAATCTAAAGGTTGATTGAGAGGTTTACCAGGTTGTCTGATATGGGCTAGAGCACTATGTGTCCTAATGAGTGACTGACGAACAATTTCTTGTACGTCGGTCGCTTGAGGATTTGGTGTTACCGGCTCAACGAGAATCTTAGGAATTTCGTTCGAGGTATTTGCTATTTCAGAAGTAACGTTGTTGTCCGAGTGACTCCGTGTTACTATAGGGGAGCGAGTGTGTGGGGGTGGAGTCTTGCGATTTCCACATTCCATCAATTGTATTCAGGCCCTCCTTCTAGCGCCATTTGTTGACGGGAGAAATTGACCGTCCGTCAACAGGAAGATCGAGTCCGGTCCAGGGTTGTCTAAGTAACCCAAGCCATTTGGTGTAACTCGTTCTGATGGGTTTAATGGCTCTGTTAGCCAATCTAAAATCCTAAAAAGAAAACGAAAAGAAAGGAATACCTAACTAATGCTAATAACTATATATATATATATATATATATA
>SNQJ01S0020478.1:48152-62039 GCA_010110895.2 Picea sitchensis
ATTGATATTGTACCAGTTGTCATAGGAGATTATCTAGTTGGATAATAATGATGGTGCTCGTGATACTACCAGTTGAATGGTCTGTTTGTGCTCAAGACCATACCTCCCTAGCTAGGAGGGAGTGTTAATATTATGGTAGCTTCGAGAGGTATGAACCTATATTGTGACCTATGACAAGATTAGAATACTCCGGAAGGAATCAAAGAAGTGAAAGAAACCCTAGACAAGTTGTCGGCTGCAAAAATATATTTAATATGAATTTATTAGTACCCAGGAGGAGAAGTCGGCCCCAGTAAGCCTGCCCAGACTACTATAAATACAGGGTGCCAGTTCTCATTATTCACATCTTAGCATTTCCAGAGAGAGCTAGATCTGCGCAGGTGCAGTGGCAGTTTTGTGCGCAAGTCTATGGGAAAATGTGTGCCAACTTCTGGGAGGGAATATCTTATCAGATTGGTTTCTATTCTTGCTTGGTGCATTAGCCTCTCTGGGCTATTGGATTGCTACCATGATTCTCTTCTCTGTCAAGGTCAAGGTTCTCGGAGGGTGGATTCTTCCTATGGTTGGGTGACGAGGGTATCGTCAATGGTAAAATGAGCACAATCCTCTATATTCTAACAAGAATATCCTTTTTCAACCAACCTTGCCTTGTGATTTTCAACATTTCCATCTAAACCAATATTCTTTTTGAACACCCATTTACATTCGATGGGTTTCCATCCATTAGGGAATGAGACCAAGTCCCATGCATCATTCTTTCTAAGTGAAACCATTTCCTCATCCATGTCCAATATCTAGGAATCCTTATCTTCCATTTCCATTGCATGCTTCATAGTTCTAGGATAATCGGTGTTGGCATATAAAGAAAATATACATCTGAAATAAGAGGGAATATAATTATTCCTATATGGTTTCCTTCTTGATTGACTGGACCTCCTTAACATTTGAGGTGGAGTTTCTTCCTCCTCTTTCGAACTCTATGAATCCTCCTCCTTATCAAGTCCATAATAATCTTCTTGTTCATTTTTTGGTTCATCTTTCTTTGTCTCAGGTGGTAGATGAACCACTAGCTTATTCACATGATCTTTTGGCTACACTACTATGGGAGAAGACTTAACTTCTATGAAAATCACATTTCTACTATACACAACCTTTCTAGATATAGGATCCAAAGCTTGTACTCTTTCACACCAACACCATAGCCAATGCATATATGTTTTTTATCCTTGTTATCCACTTACTTTGAATTCTTCTCCTTAGGCACATGAACATATTCCTCACAACCAAAAACATGAACATGCTAAAGTGAGGGCTTATTTCCTATCCAGACCTCCATAGAGGTCTTACCCATAAGAATTGATGTGGGAGACTTGTTAATCAAGTAGCATGCATTAGCAACCGTTTATTCCTAGAACCTCTAATATGGCTCCACTAAGCATACTTCTAGTGCTCTCCATCAACGTTCTATTTATCCATTTTGCAACTCCATTACTTTGGATATGCCATATAGATCTCCTCCTACAAGTCACCGTGTAGGAATGTCGTTTTTACATCCATCTATTCTATCTCTAAATAAAAGTTTTCTACTACATATAATAGGAACTTAATGGATGTTAAATTAGCAAGTGGGGAAAGGATATCACCAAATTCTATCCCCTCAACCTCTGAATATCGTTTTTCAACCAACCTTGCCTTGTGATTTTCAACATTGCCATATAAACCAATCTTCTTTTTGAACACCCATTTACATCTGATGGGTTTCCATCCATCATGGAATGAGACCAAGTCCCACGTATCATTATTTCTAAGTGAAACCATTTCCTCATCCATCTCCAATATCTAGGACTCCTTATCTTCCATTTCCATTGCATGCTTCATAGTTATAGGATAATTAGTGTTAGTAGATAAAGAAAGTATACATATGAAATAAGAAGGAATATAATTATACCTATATGGTTTCCTTCTTTAGTGACTGGACCTCCTTAACATTTGAGGTGGAGTTTCTTCCTCCTCTTCCGAACTCTATGACTCCTCCTCCTTATCAATTCCATCATGAACTTCTTGTTCATTTTTTGGTTCATATTGCTTGATATTGGGTGGTAGATGAAGCACTAATTTCTTCACATGATATTTTGGCTACACTACTATGGGAGAAGACTTAAATTCTTTGAAAATAACAGTTCTACTATACAAAACCTTTCTATCTATAGGATCCCAAAGATTGTACCCTTTCACACCAACACCATAACCAATGAATATATGTTTTTTTATCCTTGTTATCCAGTTACTTTGATTGCTTCTCCTTAGGAACATGAGCATATGCCTCACAACCAAAAACATGAATATGCTGAAGTGAGGAGTTATTTCCTATCTAGACCTCCATAAAGGTATTATCCACAATATTTGATGTGGGAGACTTGTTAATCAAGTAACATGCATTAACCACTTCTGCCCAGAACTTGTTCTCTAAGATGGCTCCACTAAGCATACTTATAGCGCTCTCCATTAACGTTCTATTTATCCATTTTGAAACTCCATTATTCTAAGGGATAAATGGAGTTGTATTATGTCTTTTAATTCCATTCTCCTTACAAAACTTATCAAACTCTCCAGAAAAAAAATTCACCACCATTATCAGTCCTCAACACCTTAATCTTCCTACTAGTTTGATTTTCCAAGAGAGATTTAACCTCCTTAAATGGACTAAAGACCTTATATTTAATTCTAAGAAAATATATCCATGTCCTTCTAGAATAATCATCAATGAATGACACACAATACAAAGCATTAGAAATCGAAGGAACTTTAACTAGACTAAATACATCAGAATGAATTAAGTCCAACATCCCAGAAGATTTGTGAGAACTAGAATAAAATTGAACATAGATTTTTTTTCCATAGATGCAGTGCTTGCAAAAATCAAATTCAAGAAAAAAATCATTCAATCCATCAATTTTTTTTTTTTTTCAAATCATGTAGTCCCTTCTTAGCTTTATGGTCCAATATTTGGTGCCATATCATTGTCTTCTCTGCAAGTAACTTTCTTTTTGAAGAGAGATCTTGTTTAGGAGGTTTTGATTGTGAAGGTGTAGATCTTATAGATCTCTCCATTGTAGAAATTGAAGAAATATTACACTCAATAGTGCACACATCAAGCCAGAACAGAGTGCCCACATGAACTCCCTTAGTGAGTACCATAACTCCTTGGACGACCATCTTAAACCCTTTGTTAGTGAAAATAACTTGCACACCCACATCATTAAGTGTGCTTATTGATAGTAGGTGTCATTCTATCCTTGGAATGCGAAAAACTCCATTGATCCCATTTAATCTACCATGGCCAACTATGCTAAGAGAAAATTCATCACCAAGTTATACCATCCCGCCATCATATATCTCATACATTGAAAACCAATGCCGATGGGAAGTCATATGGAAGGAAGCTCCATAATCTATCATCCATGCACTCTGGCCTGCACGAGTTGCCAAAGATACAACAAAGGCATCTCCACCATCCTCTTGAGAATATTTTTCAGATTCATCATCATAATCATTGTTTTTATTATTCTTCTTCTTATTCTCTTCCTTACAATCCCTTATAAAATTCCCGACCTTACCGCAATTCCAACATTTTTCCTTGTATTTTCCAGGAGACTTATGTCTCCCATGGAATTTGTGTCTTCCATTTTCTCTATTATTTCCTTTCTCCTTTGATATTACATGAACAACCAAGGCCTAATTGGTAGATTCATAATATTTTTTCCTCACCTCCTATGAAAGTAAAGTATCCATGACCTTGTCAAGAACCAATATATATATAGAGATTCCAATGGCCATTACCAAGTTGTGCCATGAATTTGGGAAAAACATAAAAGAGTCATACAATAATCCTCCTCATCCATCTTTACTCCAGCTAAGATAAATTGGGTCACAATAGTATTAAATGCATTTTGGTGCTCAAATACAAAATCACCATCACCCATTCTCAAGATGAACAACTTTCTCCATAATGTTTTTTTAGTAAACAAGGATTTATCTTGATACAAATCTACCAACTTCATCCAAAGAGTTGTTGCAGTTTTTTCTTCAGAAATGTTCAATTATACCTAATCGGCCAAACTAAGCCTGATAAGTCTTCTCGACTTTATCTCCAACACTACTCACTCTTCATATATCATATTAGTGGGTTTGGTTCTAGATAATACAACCCATAGATCTTGATCTATGAGAAGATACTCCATCTTGAGCTTTCATAGCTCAAAGTTAGTGCCATTAAAATTCTCCATTTTTTATCTACAATTTCTTGCCATTTCCCTGCAACAAGATTTCCTTCTGCGCAATATCCCACTCAAACAAAGATAAGATAAAAAACATTGTCCCTAACACCTTGCATCCGAGGTAATCAGCCTATGATACCAAATGAAAGGAAGAAAAGGTGTAGAATATGCTTCCTTCACTAATCCATGAAAGAAGCATGTGCATAAATTAAAAAAATAATAATTGCAACAAATAAATAAACAAAAAACCATAGATAACAAGATTTCTTGGGAGAAAACCTTAAAAGAGAAAACTCCACACTCTAAAGCACACTCAATGTATTATTAGACAACTGAATGGTTACAATACAAATTATCTATTGTCTCAACAAGAGTGTTCAGAAGTAGCATAATTTTGGAGAAATTTTGGTAGCATAACAGTAAGATACAACTTACACTCTAAATTTCTCCATCCCTAGCATTCAATAAATAGGCATAGTAAAACCTTAAACCATTTATGGTTGACCATTTCTATATATTGGAAACTACCATGAGGTTATTCTCTGCCATTGCTTTGCATTTATTCCTATTACAACTTTGCATTTATTCTTTGTTCCACTACAACATTATATTTATTCTCTTTTCCACTACAACACTATATTTATTCTCTTCTCAGCACGACATTTATTTTCTATTCCACTACAACACTACATTTATTCTTTTCTCCAACAGTGCAAGGTGTATGACATAGTTGCCCCAATAGAAAAAGTGGCAATGAGGTTCCCAAGAACATGCTCATGCAGGAACRTGCATGTTCCCTTTTCTAAGGCTTTAGTGTCCCCTAAACCACCACACATGATGCCACATAACATGTCAAGTCACAGTTTTAAGAAGATGTGCACATTTTTAAAAATGYGCACACGTTAAAATACATGTGTGTCCCTAAGCACACATGTGCTCCTTTGTGTTTTAATAAAAACAAAATTAGGACCATAATTTGTTTATTAAACAAATTGCATTGTGTGTTATTAAGTGATTTGAGGAGCGTTTGAAGCCAAGAGGATTTTTTTATTTCCAAGAGGATGCTTTTGACTACCAAGAGGACACCAGTGGTTTGAATTAGGTTTACTTCAAGTTATTTTCTTTTGTATTTCATCATTTTCTTAAATTATAAAAACAAATCAAAATATATTTTATTCTTGTTCAAATGAAGCATATGAATCACATTTTCATGAAGCATACATAAATTGAACCCACCATCATCGAATGAGGGAAAAACCAATCCTAACCCCCAATCACTAGTTGCAAATGTTGAAAGTGACAATGGCTTGAGTTGTTAAGAAACTTGATACAAGATTTTAGAAACACTAGAAATCCCTCACGTGCTTTACTGGACACATCATTGGAGACAATTTGTATCTTCCATTGTTAATGCTTGAGGCTAGTTATTTGATATTTATGATTTAGGGATACAATTTTTAAATTTTATAGGACATGTTTAGATAGAAACCAGTTGAGATATCTAGAAATTTCAAAACAAGATCTCATGACAATATTTTTTATTAACGCTAGAGATGGTTTACACCCTCTTGTGGCAAAGAAACATATTTGCATGTACTAGTGCATATATTGGCCTATAATAGAGCATTGAATAGATAGGTGGTTTATGTTTTTTTAGAAAACCTCCTACAATAACAAGGGGGTGCCATTGTATTTCCTTGGAAAATCATTGGTTGGACTTATTTTAGGTCACCATGTCAACTATTTTGACATTGGTGAATTTGAGGGGGTGGAATGTYGGTCCATGMAAGATCCATAAAATGTCATCTATAATCCACTAAGAGGGCCTTTCCCTTATAGGTGGAGGTTTGACCCCCCTATCCAATATCCTGCCATTTTAGATAACATTCACTAGGCCCAAACCTTGATTTCCACCTTGACCCGTATCTTACTACACCATAACACGTTCATTGCTTTATCCTACTAGGAAGGATCGTCAAGAAATGGTGGGGGATGGGTTGGGCCTTAAGGTCATGTAACAGATTCTAGCAAATGGAGGTCACATGGACATACTATACATTTTGATCCTAGTTCATGTGATCCTCATCAATGCTCGAGTTGTGGGAAGACTTGTTATGGGTTGATGGAGGCCACTATATAGGATAGTTTCATGGATGAGGTTAGTATGAAATATCTCTCTGTACTTCATTGATTACAAACACACACACACACACTTACAAATGACTAGTTTTATATATAGTTTATTGTGTTATTTTTTCTATATCTAATTACTCCATGTGTGTAGTTGCTACGATCCGATAATACTCCTCCATCACCTCAAGATGCATCAATGATAGTTTCTAGAATTGTTGCAACATTCATGGTGGCTTGTTCGCTTGGTGTACCTCACACACATGTATTGTGGAACTTTGTGCAATGATATTATTAATCTTGCTAATAAGATCTCCTATGAATGCAACATGTTTGTATTCTTACAACTTGAGTGTTACCCTATAAAAAATATTAATAACAGATACATATTTAGGAAATTAATATCTTTAGTCATAATGATCTAATATAATCCATTCCTTTAGCAACATATGTGCTATTTTTTATAAAGTTTCACATTGGTGATTCTGGTGGTCACATTTAAAAAACATGAATATCTAGTTCCACAATGTAAACATATTATTGTATTTACATATTCAATATAAAATAGATTTTCAATGCATATACATTGCAAATGGGGTAGCAAGATAACTGGGATTGATTGTGGGGAAAAACTCCACATCTAAGCATGCTTGAGCCAGAGGAGTCTTGGTTACTAGGTGCAAGCCCCGAAAATGATAATTGATGCTATGTGATTCATTTCGTTGGTTTCAATCCCACTTCTTCACCCGTGTGAGCATCACCCGATGCAATGAGTGCTAAGTGGACTATTCAAATCATGAGAATTATTGGTCATTTGTGACTAATACTCATGATATGGGTAATATATTAATGACTTAATCTACACAGTTAATCCAAAAAATGATATCTAATATGTGAAAACCCCTTGATACTTAAATAAAAAGAGTGAAGGGAGCTCTAACTGAATAGTTCATAAGGCACAACACTTGCTAAGGTTTTGCAAATGGGGTAGTAAGCTAAGTGGGCTTGAATGTGGGGAAAATCCATAGTTAAGTGTGCTTGAGCCAGAGGAGTCTTTGGATGGGTGACTACCCGGGAAGTCCTGGTTACTAGGTGAAAGCCCCATAAGTGATGATTGATGCTATGTGATTCATTTCGTTGGTTTCAATCCCACTTCTTCACCCTATGCAATGAGTGCTAAGTGGAATATTCAAATCATGAGAATGATTAGTCATTTGCAACTAATACTCATGGATATGGGTCATAGATTAATGACTTCCTCTACACAATCAATCCCAAAAATGATATCTAATTGTAAATATTGTCAAAAACATACCTAAGATGCTACCTAGTAGACCCCAATGCAATGGAGGTGACTGCTAGATTGCTTCTCTTAAAGAGATCAAATAATAGGTGTAGGTGTCTTATATTTTAGATGGCATTGTAGCTATCACCCATGTAATATATTCTAGTTAAATTAGTAAACAACATTTAGAAGTCAAGCATGCTAACATATCTAAAACTTGGTTGTTGTGAGACTATTAGATGTTTTCTTAAACAAATTGTAGGGATGACATAAGTAATACAAATATAAGAGAATTATGTTGCTATGATAAATGTGCATAGGGTATGGGGTGTATAGGTACCTTTTCTTTTACCCTATATCATTTGAATGAATATTGGAAATCTACACCCATGAGATGTTACCTCCTAGGAGAGACATTCTTTGATAAGAAGTTAGCCACATAAAGACTTGACCCACCCCTTGACAAACTTGGTAAGAGTATATAACCAAAAGAGGCGATTTAAGAGTTTAAAAATTCCCATAGTGGGTACATTTTTGGTTTTGTGTACCTAAGTGAGTGAGTCTCTTATATACATGCAAACCCCCCATAGTGACAACAATTTACTAGTGGAGTTTAGAAGGTAACTTCGGATAGAGGAACCCAAGTTTTCTCAAGAGAGGAAAAATACACCACCCTTGCAATTGTTCATTATTGTAGACCTAGTTCCCACACCTTTCTATTCTAGGTCGAGGGAGAACCCAAATTCTATAGTAGAAAATATAGAAACCAAGGATATCCGAACAAAGGAACATGAGACTAACCAAGAACGTAGTGCTAACTAGGAATTTCAGGATTGAGAAGCACAAACTAGGAATGTTGGCATCTCATTTTCCATGTTGGAAAGAGTTCCCTTGAACTGCAACTAGTGTTATTTTTTCCTCACCCTTGAGCCATACCTGGAATACAACCATATGACTACCTTCCATGATTCCCCTTGTTACCACCTGAACTAGCACTCGTGTGAAAAGAACCAACACATGTGTTAACTGGGGAAACAAGATGGGAAGTGCAACATTTTCACCTCAATACACTTTCCCCTACACTTTAGGACAACTCCTAAAATCCAAGGGGGGTATCCCAAATAATTAAAGTAAACTCCTCAAGTGAATTAAAACCATGGAAATGTATGATTTAATTTAATGAATCCACAATATATGTAACAAGGCCATGCACAAGGATTCCAATAAGTGATTACAATGCTCTAAAGATATATAACTAGAAACAATAGCATGAATCACAATGACATCCACTTGAAAGAAAAGGTTAGGAGCAAGTGGATGTGTGTGTCAAATCTGATGTGTGAGATAAACAATATTAACAATTTTATTTTTGCATTTAAGTCTATCACTCTATGAATGAAAATTCCAAGAGGTTATAACCACTTTAAGCTACTTTAGGACACAAAGGGTGAAGACATTTAGCATAAATTAAAGGTGCAATGTGTGCTTGTGTCTACCACTTTATTATATGCTAAGAGAGAACAAGCTTAGAGATGTCCTTCACCTTACAAATATGTTTTATGAAGAAAAATGCATAAATTTCAGATTTAGATCATGAAAACACCATCCAATAGAGAGGTTAAACACAAGAGAACAAGACGTCTTGGATGTTTCTACTTGGGAAAGATATACAACAACAACCAAATAAGTGTTATAAACAAGTTCTAGAGATATGTAAACATTAACTAAGCAACACATTTCAAAATGGATGGTGAATCACCCTAGGTTTTCACAAGTTAGCACTTGGAATTCACCAAATAGATCTCTAAGTAAGTGATAAACAATCTAGAAATTAAGTATAGGCTAGGTATGAGTAAGAAGACACCTTGAAGCACCAAACACTAGCTTTAGGGTTTCACCAAATCTGATTTTTAATGCTGCAATTTAATTTCCAGATTTGAGAAATACCTTAAATCATCCCACAAGATGTTAGATATGGCCTTGAAGCTTCCTTCTATAGGGTCATTTTCCTTCCTTAGGGTTATAGATCAACAATTAAGCATAAACCCTAGGATAAAATTGTATCGAAAATGAAATAAACCATTAACTTTGCACTAGACAATGAAATAAATCTAAATAAATTTTTTTCTTTGATTTTCATCGTTAGATTTCTGCCTAAACAACAAAAAATATTTTTTTTGGTTTTTCGTGGTTTTTTTGTTGGTTTTTGGATATAGGACAAGTGCGTTTTTTTTAAATATAATTAGGGCTTATGGGGTCAAGAAGCATTCCCCTCTAATAATTTTTCATTCCTATCGAAAATATTAGGGTAAGCGATTGGAACCCTAAGGTAAAATAATCCCTTTTCTAATCAAGACAAGGTATGAAGACCAAAGTCCCTACAAGAAGGGATTACTTAAAGGAAAAAACCTTTACCAACATGATCAATTTTAGCTTGAATAAAATACCTAAAATTCTTTCCAAGGAACCAAAGGAAAAACAATACAAGATATTGAACACTTACCAAACCAAGCAAAGGAAGAAGGAAGAGAAAATACCCTAGACGTCTTCCTTCCAACTAGTTAATTAACTCCTCAAATGGATCGATCTTGCTAGATATAGAAGCTTGGAAACATTCATACTTATCTTTGATGCACCTAGAAAATAACCAAGAAAGAGAGAGCTCCAAGAATTGACACCAAAACCTCAAAAGGTAGATCTTCTATTAATTGTATTCAAAATGACATGCAACAATTCACAATAGTTTGGAATGAGAGGAGAGTGTTTATTTCTAGAGGAGGATTCTACATAATTCTCATCAATTATTAATTCTTTCTCCCTAAAATTAGCCTAGGAGAATTACAAAATAATAATTGTCATCCACACAAAGAAGGAGACTAAGTCAAATACAAGTAATATATGACACATGTACAATAAAGCCCTCATAGGAAGGGGATGCCCCACTAAAGCAGGGGGGGTGATTTGATGTAGATTCTCAATGTTCCCTTGAATAAGTGAAGTCCAATCCTCAAAACATGGTGTAGTAGCATCCCAAGTGAAGAAGGGTCCAATGTCTTGCCTCATAATGCGGAATAACCTCATGGAAGGAGGAAGAAAGGCATGAAAGGTGGACGATTCCTCAAATAGTGCTCCATAACCCTCAAAAGGTGCCTCCAAGGTAAGGCCATTTGTATATCTCAAGTAAAGACACCTTGATGAAGCATGAAAGTGATTCTCCAAGTCAAAAAATGGGTCATAAAACCCCCAACGACTAGTATGGCGTCCAAAAGAGTGGGTTGGCCCTCAAATCATGCATAAAATAGCTCAAATGATGATCAAATTAGAGAACACTATAGGATCCTCAACATGGCATGTGTAGAGGACATCCATGCATGCATAAATATCCCAAATGTGCCTCGGAGGATGTGACTAGTGCCTTGGGATACGTGTACTACTTTGAGAACTGTGAGATTGCCTTGAGAAATGTGAAACCGAGTGAGGATACGTAGAATCATCTCTGATAGCAGATGGCCAAAGTGGGATGAATAATTAAGATAAATACCCATGCTTAGGCATAAAATATAGGTGTGAGAACCTTAACAAAGAGCAACACTTTTACATCATATATAAAGGGTAAGAGAGATTAGTAGCTCCCCTAGATCATGTGTCCTAGTAAATCTACCTCAATATGGTTGCATACCAACCCAGATCATAAATGACCGACATGATGAATATTTACCAACATGAAGGGGTAGTCATCTAGAGCCATAAAAGCAATGTCTATCCTGAAATGGGGACTAAAAGAACATGCCATGACTGACCACAAGGGGTTTGTAGATACTACACACGCCCCCCACAATTACATGGAACATCTAAGCATGGTTTAGTACAACACATGAGTGCAAATACAACCACAATTTTGTCTCATCATGATACAATGAGGCACATGATCTACTCATATGATGGTCGATATATGGTGAAAAAATATAAGGTACACTGAGGTGAATTTGAGGTGRAACACCCCTCATCATCAACACAACCGGGTTTCAGTGTGCAGTACGCCATTAAGATGGGAAACAAAAAACATAAGAACATTGACCTTCCTCCCCCATCTCCTCTTCCATCATGCTCTGTATTATTTCCTCAATGCCAAGGARCACCCAACATAGTTTATAGGACATGTTACTTCTTGTTGAATCCCATAATTTTTTACATGTTGATTAAGACATGGATTTCACTAAAATGATCACCACTTTTTCTTTAATACAAAAAKAATTTCTCACAGTAGATGCAAGTAATACTACAAGGTAAAAATAACTCCTTCTTAGGTTTTGAGCATCTTTGAACTTATGGTGATTTCTATATTTTATTAGCAATTTATCATAAATGTAATTAGATTCATATTTTATATAGTTTCAACTCAAGTCTTAGATAGCATTTATGAAAAAATAAATAATGTGTCTTATAAGATCCATAGTGCATAATAATAACAAGAATATCAAGAAATTACAATATGATGCTAAAAAAATTCTATTATCCACCATGTTCGAGAGAGGGGAACTCTCTTAACCACTTTGAAGGGACAACCTTAAATACAAAAGTCAAAGAAATATTAGATCAACCTTATATGATTGCATGACGGGATTACACCATTATTTAGCTACTCTAACCTTAATCTATAACTGGTGGAATTGATTTACCCACTAACATAGTGGGTCTAATACAATAACTAATATAGTGGCTGTTATTTAATAACTAAGTCTTTATTAATGAATAGGTCACCTTACATTAATTAGCCACAACACATATTATAACCTTAACTCTAATGAACATTTGGGCCTTTATTATATTACTAGGGAGGGTCATACCGATGTATCCCATTCTCAATAACCCCAAATTAGTCTTTCAAGTACATTTGCATCCACTATTGAGTTTAGAAGGGTGAAGTGTCTGTCACCTCTCCTCAAACTATGGGTAATCTAACTCTTGATAACCTCTTCCATATAGTTGTATAACAACAATTGTATCTTATCCAACACGTTGAAGAATTGAAGGACTTATCAAAAACATTTGGTTATAGGAGAAAAATAAAAATTCAAATCCTCACCTCTTCAAATATACTAGGTAACAATTTAGGCTAACAAGTTAGAGACAAAGATGGAGAACTAGAGGCCATGATTAGAAGGGATAACTTTGATCATTGATACATCACAAATGGATGATGACTTGTATCACATACACATTTTGGTTATGCACTCTAATGGAAAAGAATGAAAAGTTTCAATCTACACCCTCTCCCTCATCCTCAATCTTCTCTACACCCAATTTCAATTGACAATTCCCTATTGGAGGATATATGATAAGATGAGAAGGTTTTCTTTGATATACAATCAACAATTAAGGGAGAAGAGTGATAAGATATTTCATTGTTATTCTTTTCAATATACCATAGACAACATAATCAATTATAGAGAAGAAATACAATTGTTTATACTCAATATTCAACCAACATTTTTAAATCATGATCAATTCTTGTTCGCTTGCCTCTTTGAGGGGAAAATGACCTAATGAACTAAGCTCCAATACAATAAATTTCAATACATGATTCATAAAGACCCAATCCTTATTTATAACTAGCTAAAAAAACCCTAATACTAACTAACTTAATGTACCTTCTTTAATAAAACTACATTACATGTTTTCAATGTCAACTACCTAATAACCTTTATTTAATAATAATAAATACAGTGAACACCTTTGTGAACACCTTTGCTACTAAGTAATAACCATTCCAAGCAAGCAATCACCATTTCCCCATTCTAGCGTATTTGAAGCCTTATATATTATCTAGCGAAGATTGTACTTAGAGGGAGGATTTCGTTACAACAACCAACATAAGGTAGATATGGTGTTGTCCATCCATGGGTATAATGGCTCGCCCGGTAATTGGGAGTGATTGTAGGTAAATACTTCGTGAAGTAATCAAATACCTACATTATTATTATTTTTCATATATACATACTCTTTTTTCTATACACTTCTATTTTATAAATGTTTTGTAAATATACCAATAGACTTAATTATAAACATAAACTACATTAGGTGGCAATCTTAGACGTGAGGAATCATATCTCTTTATGGGACCTTCATACTTCATTAAAGGAAAGTAAATATATCCCTTTCTACTATAATTTTTTCCTCCTAGCAATACAAGTC